>KK499972.1:0-24902 GCA_000688715.1 Glossina pallidipes
TTATCTAATACTTATAAACCAAACTGTCTGAAATGCAACGAATCAAAAACCTGGTAGCGAAGGCACCGACAGGCAAAAACAAAAACAACAAAGACCATTAATTTCTAAACCACCTTTTGCATACCATTTATAGAAAAATAATATTGCCGTAGCTGACAAATCAGTTAATTTTAAAAATAATGTATTTAACACTAATTATAAAAAAAAGATCGTCTTAACGAATGAAGAAATAGTTGAGGAACGTGTAGCAATTAAAATTTAAATTGTTATCGTCAATAATTGGTAATCCTATCGATATTCGTCCCTATGCCCGCGTCTCCGTTTTTAATGAAGAAGTGGACGGTTTGTTAGACACCGGGGCATCTATTAGCTGTGCCGGTAATGCCCTAGCTGAGCGAATTCTTCAATTGGACATTCCATTTGAAAAGATGTTGTCATGTCGATATTACTCAACAGTTACGCAGCATTTGAAGGGCCAAGAGCTATCAAATGAAATCACTATGAATATCACTCATACCTTGAAGGCGTATAGAGACGAGCATGGATCACTCCCAAGAAGTATCCTTTTCTACCGGGATGGAGTAGGCGACGGCCAATTACATCAAGTATTTAATACCGAAGTCCACCATTTGAAAAAGAAGCTCGACGAAATATATGTGTCGGCGGGCATTCCAACAGGATGCTCAATGGCATTTATTATAGTTTCAAAGCGTATCAATACCCGCTATTTTGTCAACAAGCAAAACCAAGTGCCAGGAACTGTCGTTGACGATGTGATTACTTTGCCGGAACGATATGACTTCTTCTTAGTGTCGCAGTCTGTGCGTCAAGGTACGGTTTCGCCGACAAGTTACAATGTCATACTTGATACTATGGGTTTCCCAGCAGATAAGATACAAATATTAACTTACAAAATGACTCATTTGTATTATAATTAGTCTGATACGTTACGGGTGCCAGCAGTTTGCCAGTATGCCCACAAGTTAGCTTTCTTGGTGGCCGAAAGTATCCATCGTGCCCCAAGTGCCGCTTTAGATAGGCAACTTTATTTTCTTTGAAACCGAAATACCTCGAGAAAAGTTCACTAGTTTTAAGAAACGCTTGCTTTCTCAAAATAACTATAAATATAATTTTGTCTAACATCAATCTTATTATATCGCCTTTAATAATTTACTGCATTATATACGTGAATTAATTAATAAATATAATGTAAGGTGCATCTAATGAAAATTCGTAAATTTAAAATAATTTGTAAGTCTTGAAGATTTTTATATTTTGCAAGAGCTCCTCCCCACTTTGTTCTGTTAACTTTGACGATTTACATGCTAATTTTTCCATTTTATTTTGATTTTTTTGGTTGGTTTTCTTTGCTTCTAATATTTTTTCAAAAACTATTGAAAATTTTAATTTTTTATTACATGAATTCTTGTATCCATTTTCTTATATTTACTACAATAATGAATAATAAAAGTTACAAAATATTTATGAAGTAATTATCATTACATTCTAACTGGAGTGGAGTAACGCATATCAAGTGTAAGAACTGCTGATGGCAAACAACAACAGATAATTGGTTCTCTTGAAACCATCATTAAATATAAAGGTATTGAGAACACTATTGATTTGTTCATTATTCCATCCTTATCACAATCGTTATATCTGGGAATTGATTTTTGGAAATCCTTCAATCTACTACACGACTTTTGTCTCTTTTCAATTAGCGAAATAGATCGTAAAGAAAAGAATCAAGAAGCAAAATTTTGCAAAATCTGCGGACGTAGTTAGAATTTTCACAGAATTTCTATTCTGCAAAATTCGCATTGGCTTTAGAAACATTGTTGTGTGGTGCTAATTGGCTTATGGGCAATAAGTGACTCTTATTGCTTATGGCAATATGTCTCTAGTTTTATTGTAAAAGCTCTGTACGCATCGCTAGTAAGTAATGAAACAGTCGATTCCACTGATCTCTACGCTAATCAAAAACTCGATAATTCGAAAAAAATAATTGTCCTCGAGCGTGCAGCAAGCGCACTATGCAGGCAGCTCAATCAGTTCAAGCACGTTATTGTTCCCTACTGATTTCCTAGTAATTCTAGATCGCTTGACTTATTTTATTTGAAAGGAAAGAAAAAGTGGTCATGGTCTTTGTCTATAGTTCCATGGTGTTCTCGCTTGAGTATCTAGTTTGCAAGGCTCGATTTTAGAGAGGCTTCCGTATCGCACTTTATTATGATTTAGCAGAAAAATTATCCAACACATTGGTAGCAAGGACATCATGTCCGTATATGTGTTGCGCGTGTTTGTTTATTTATTTTTGGAACGGTGTGGTTATGTTTGGAAATTCATATTATTTTAATGGAATATTTGTATACATTTTTTTTTTTCAAGTTAATTGTAAAATTTTAATAATAATAATTTTCTATTAGAATAATTATAGTTTTTTTTTTTTTTGTTTAATAAAGAAGTAAGAATTAATTAATCATTAATAGAAAATTTTAATTTGGAAACAATATATTTGAAAAAAAAAAAAATAAAAATTACTTAAATTATTTATTTGATTATAATTGAATAATTTATTTTTAAAAATTTGAAATTTTTCAAAATTTTATGATTTTGAGAAAATATATTTTTTTTTCTATAAAAATTTTATCTTTTATTAAGTCAATACGATCATTAATTAATAACTTTAGTTCTTTAATAATTTATAAAATTTTAATTCTTGTAAATGAAATTTATTGAATTGGTAACAATTGTACGTTGTTGTATTTAAAATTTGATTGTATTGTTCTTCTTAAAATTTACATAAATGAAATAAAAACTAAAAAGAAATGAAAAGCATTTCATTTTTATTTGTATCCATCACTCAATGAAAATGAAAGAAAGTCACTTTCAGTAATAGTTAATAACTGCTAAAATAGTTGCGCTGCCTGATGCGATGACCGCCTACTGTTAATTTCTCAACTTTTCCCAACTGGTCAGAGAGAGAGAGAGAGAGAAAGAACGGCCATCCTACCCGACAATAATTTATGACTGGGTGGTTCTCATGGCTTTGTTATTGGTGCGTTTGATGGGAAAAACTTCGACATATGCAAATTCTGGGGATTATATGAATTACTGAAGTGTCTCGTAAGGCCGGCCTGTTGTAAATTATTTTTATTCGATATAATAGCTAAGTCTTTTGCGCTCCTTTTTATACCCTACACTATAGTAATAGTACAAGGATATTAAGTAAGTTCATATAAAAACAGGATATAATTATTACGTTCAATGGCAAAAGTAAGAAACGTGTTACACGATGTGGTATAGGGTATTTAATAGTTGGCCTAAGCCGACAATAATATTTTTACTTATTTTGAGAAATCGTTAAATAAATGACTGTAGAGTGGTGTAGGGTCGTCCGTAGCCCACTATAGCGTTTTTACACTTTTTTTTCTTAACACCCTCTGTTATGCCGAACATTCTGGTTTTCGTAAGTTTTAGATACAGAAATATACCTTCTTCAATAAATAAAAACCACGGCCGTCATTAAATAATTTACATGAAGTTGCGTACACTTCGTGTAACGACTTTTTAAATAATAACATAGGCCAAGATATAGGAAGTGCTTGAAAAAGTGGACCGATTAGAAGCATTTTTAATTGTGTCAGTATAACAAATTGAATATAAAACCACAAGATGGACAGACGGCCAAGTTTATATCGATTCGGAATCGTTCAAGTCCTTTTAGGTGCAGCAAAAACAAACATGTACCACAGGTGGTGCAAGAAAAAACCCGCCGGCAGCAAAAAAGACCATCAATAGATTTTGAATTTCTTGACTTTAGGGTTAAGTCCTTATAATAGTTTTTTGCAAATAGAGAGAATTTTTACTCGAAATTTCTATTAACAAATTGTATTTTAAATTTGCCGGTACAGTTGACCGAGTTGTATTAATAATAAATTAGATTTTAGCTGTTCAAGTGGCTATAACAAAGCAACCTAAAAAATATACGCATTTTCATGATCAAGCGAGTCTTAGAGAGTCACACAATATAAAAATTATTTTTAAAATCCTAGCAATAAATTTTGAGAATACATCGATACAAATACGAACGCTTTGTAAACATAATAATTGTCGGTGTAATGTACGCAGAAGTTAGATGACACGATGTTTTTCATAGCACTATGGAGGTAACAATAGATCGACCACGAACGGTGACTGCAGTAAGCACAGATGCCACCTGCGGGAGCTTAAATAAAGTAAGGATCTTATTGTGCGAAAATTCGAAATTCTAATCCCGACAGTATTCGAACTTAGAGAGTATAGTGATCGAAAAAACAACAACAAAATAAATATCTTGTAAAGAAGTCAGTGTGTGTGAGAAATCAGTGTATGTTGTTTCGTCGAGCAGGATCTCGTGGTCTAAATGAATAAATTTCTAAATTTTGTGAGACCAAATCGCATGTTTGTTCGCCGCATCCTCAAGCATCTCTAATAAATTAAATCAATTTCGTTTATAATTTTCTAGTCCTTAATCTTTTTACATATCCTTTATGCTAAGCAACAAATTGATTGTTGAGCAATGCTGCGCTTATTGCAATGCAATTCGACGCTTTTTGATATATGCAACATCCGTTGTATGTACGTCACCCCGCAATACAAATAATAAATAAATTCTATAAAAATAAATTATTTTATTATAAATTACAATATGACTTTTTTTATATTCATCAGCAAAGAATGACGAGTATATTCATTTTGTCAAAACGTTTGTGTACGGCCAGAAGGAAGTTTCAGAGTACCTACATTCTGGGTCAACATTAAAGTCCACCTGTCCGGTAGTCCGTCTGTGTAATGTCTGCCGTAAACATTCTCCTGAGCGCAAAAATGAACATTGGGAGTTCTTGCATGCAGCTTGGTATTAAGAATGGACGAAATCGATGCAAGAACACGCCTATAATACCACGCAAAATGCGGACACCTCTGTTTTTCAAAAGAATTAAAAGATTTGTTTTATTTTCATTACTCATAAACTAGAGTGGGTAAAAGTACAAAGGTTTATACGTATATTCCTATCTAGTACCTCCAAAAAAATCGAAAGAATTGATCCCGTTTACTGACTTTTTTTTTGAAAACCTTTATAACGTTCACAAATAAGCTTCAAAATCCCCATAAAGCATACAAATTCTTGGCCAATTTCAAACTCTGTAATGCACCTAAGCATATTCGTCTGCCCAACTGTATAGTACGCGTTCTTCCGTTCGCAAAAAAGAACATTTCGCTTACAAATTTCAACTTTTCAAAGGAAGCGACTGCAACGCCTACACGCGCCTATGCGACAAAATCATACTTATAGGCATACTATTTACATTCACTTAGCAACCGACGATTTGTATGATACAATATGACGTTAAAATAAAAAACATATATCAAGAAGAGAAAGAGCAAGCAATCAAACGGCTGCTAATGCAATAAATAGCGCCACATTTGTTAATTTAGGAAAAAGATCAAATGCCCTTCAGATTCAAATCGGCAACAATTTTAAAAATAAAATTGCTATGCCCCTTGTTTTTAGTCCGTCCTCTTTAGTAACGTAATACTAAAACTGCGATTATTTTATTTTCACTTGCACTAAGTGCGAGATATCAAAAAATGTATGCACAGTCTTCTAGATTTTACAGCGCTACATATGCGAGTTTTTATTACAAAAATCGAATTAATAAACGCTCCAATGTGTTCTTGAAAACGGACAAATCGCTTGAATTCATTTTTTTTATGTTTTGATTGCCGCGCATCTTATTACTTATCATTTTTTTTTTTGAATATTTGCATATTCACCAACGAAAATGAAAGAGGATATATTTAGGTTATTCAGAAAGAAGCTTCAAATTCTGAACCGATCTAGGAATCTTCGCTTGTCCGCCTGTATAACGTTTATGGTAAACGAAACATGAAGCCATCAGTTTCAAATTTGGCAAAAACATTAGATATTATTATACACGGGTCGATATTGACCCGATTTGTGATTATACACAAATCGATTAAATGACACATCTACACTACAATGTGAATTGAGAACGCAATTGCTTTCTGGATTGTGTGCTCCTTATTTATAAGTTGCAATAGAGACACGATAAAAATTTCCAAGCATATTCTATAAAAATTGAAAAAATCCGCAACGCTGGGTGGGTGTACAAATACAATTTTCTTTTTAAATACTGTTATCGTATGACTCTTATTTAAGATGTTGTTTTGTACACACCTACCATTAAACTCTGTCATCCTCCCTATAATACCCCGTAGTTTAGGTTCTAGGTTGACTTAAATTCGCCTGTCTGCAGCTGGTGCTTTTGAATGACATTAAACGATTCAGAACTGCCCTTCGCGAGATAGTGATTACATTCTTAAAAAAAGAATACAAATATATATGTTACACATCATTTTATCAGGAGAGCGCCATACTTAGTTAATGGCATGTAATGAAATTTCTGAACAGAAACTGGTGAGAAATAAAATACAAAGCTACCTTCGGCAACAATATGCCCTGCAGCAGGCATCAGCTTTAGACATCAGACAAGATACAGGGGAACAGGTTCAGCGGATGCAATAAATTTTCATCCGCTTTTCGACCCTCTCTGAAACCTCCTTTTGTACCTCCTATAGGACCAGGTATCGTGTTTATTACTGTTACGCATAGCAAATTTTGAAAAATGAACTTAAGAGTCATATAAAAGAGTGCAAAACAAAAGTATAACATCTAACTGCATCTCCAACCGGTTGCAGTGGTATTATCGCAAGGAAATTAAAATTCATTGGAAGTGATAAATGTAACTTTTTTTTTGTTTGTTGTTTTTATTTCTAGGATGGCTCTTGAAGTGTCGTAGTATTAGCGATACTGTTAGTTGTTATTGGTAATCTTTCTGGATGTTGGGAATTCTTTTCGTTAATATTAAGTACTCGTTTTTTCGGCTTTTCACCTAAAACTGCAGCCACTGCCGCTACTGTCGTACCGTGATCTTTAATCATGTGCCGGGATAGACCTCTGTAGTGAGCATATGTTTTACTGCATAATTTACATACACTCTTTTCTTTACTATGGACGCTGCGATGTTGAAATAAAAGCTTTGAATTAGTGAATCCTTTGCCGCATTCATTACATATGGAATCACGTGTGTTGCTATGCACTTTCAAATGCCAATTCAATAGCTTTTGTTGCGTAAAACCGTCACCGCACACGTCACAAATGTATTCCTTTTCATATTCGGGATGATTTTGAAAATGCAATTTGAGTTCTTTTTTACATGGGAAGCCTTTCTGGCAGAATTTGCAAACAAACGGAAAGTCTTGAGTATGACGCCTCAAGTGTATAACATATCCCGGCTTTTGAGTAAATTCATATTGACAAACGCGACATTTGAACGGTTTACTGCCATCATGTTTAGCCGTGTGAATTCGAAACGTGTTAATGTGGTAAATAATTTTTGGGCAGTGCGAACATTTAAAAGGACCCAAATGTGGCAGCAAAAACGCTATATTTTCGTAAAATCGATTACTTGATTTATATATTGGATCCGCAGCTCTTCTGCAATCCCGTTGTTGTTGATACTCTATTTGGGATTCTTTTTCTTTTTTTACCATTTTATGTATGAAATCAATTTTGTTCTCAACGTCAGTCAACAAATAATTTAAATTTAATTTTTCATTGATCTGTTGGCACATGTTGCTTAGTGCTTCCTGGCGACGCTGTTCAGAATTATAATAAATATCCTGTTCGTCCCATAAACAACTATGAATTTTATAAATTTCTATTAATTTTATAATTTGGTCGCTATTCAATTCAGGTTTAGCTAAAAGTTGATCCTCCTCCATCTGAAAAAAAATTTGTTTTTAATTTTGCTTATGTGGATTTACTTTTATCATTTACCTCCTGTATGAAGGGTAAAGTAGGTTTAAGAAATTCCATTTTTTCATAAAACCATAACGGTTTATAATCATCTTTATTAATGAACTGCAAACGTATGCGCACCTCACGAATATATCGCACTCGCAAATATTTGATAATTCTATCAACATCCTGGATATTCACGACAAGTCCGACTTTTTCCTTAAGTTCATCAGCAATTTTAGTCAAAGCTTTTTCCCGTTTTTTGCGACAACGATTTACCAGCTTGGGTGGCCTAGTACTATCCCACAATTCATCTTGTTGCTCATACGCAGCCAACAAAGTCAAGACATTTTGACGCTTTTCCATAAATTTATCAATGTCAAGTTCAGTCGACTTAGCCTTTTTCGGTAGCTTAAATTTTCTATTGTCATTCTCATCAGAACATTCATCAAAATTATCCAAGCTATTATCATCGTCATTGTATTTACAATAGTTGTGTTTTCGAAAATTGCTGAGCCCACCATCATATAGTTCATTATCGCTCATCGACAAAGAATGTTCAAACTATTAAATCAAAAATATGAAAAAAATTAATAAATACATAAATAGCTACACAAATAAGTAAAAATAATGAAATGAATATTTAGGAGAGCTATTAATTCCTAGACGTTTCTCTCGGAATTTCTGACATCAATCTTGTCACTGACTTATGGCATATACGTATTCTAAAATTCGTATGTTAAGCTTACCAACAAAAATATCTAGAGATAACGATCCAATGGAATTAGAACCGAGATTAAGGTCCAATAACCTAACATAAATTAAAATTTAAGCATTTTTCGTGTATGCATGACACTGAATTAGTTGAAATTACTGCCGATCAACACTGCACCATCTCCAAATAATATAAACAATCACTAGCAAGCAATTGCAGCCTGAAGACCTTCCTGAAATTGAAAATTGTATGTACAGCGTAAATGGTCAAGTCAATCCGCGAATCATTGGCTACGCATGCTTTTGTTTGAAAATAGTGATTGTAGAGTGCCTATCAGGGCATTTTCGGTTGTTTTTTTTTTATGACTCTACACTTATAATAAGTTTCGTAAGACAAGTATGACATAGTGCACCACACAATCTTCGACCAATACTCTTGCAAATATTTTCGTTACGAGTATTATGTACGTTTTATAAACTAAATATGTTTCTGCAATCATATGTTCTCACAAGTATTATTCATAAGTTAATGACTGTAGTTACTGAATATAAGTGTTCCTTACCCCACAATTTTCAGCCTCATCATTCCTCAAAACAATATCACCCAATCCTATGTAATCCCGACATGCTCTAATTTTTTCCGGTGGCTCTTCTTTCAGTGTCCGGTGCTCTGGATGTTTTGCTTTTAAACGGACGCTGTGCTCTTCTTTGCTAAAGTAAGCCTTCACATTTTCTTGCATTTCTCCTACCAACATTACTTCTGGTTCTTCCAATGGATCCATGAAAATATTCTAGAAATTTTCAACAAGTTAATATTGTATATGTTGCACTCCGCATAATACCTTTTCATCTTCTTCTATGTAAGCTTGATTATAACAATTATCAATTATCTTTACATCTTCATCTTTAATCGTGTTGTTTTCAGCTATCTCCAATTTAGATCCCGTCATGTGTTCATGATTATGTCCATGCTCTTGCTCAATGTGTCCAATAAATGTTTCAAATTGCAAGCAAATTTCCTGGCATAATAGACATAATAAAGCATAATGCCGATCTTGTTGATGTTTACCAATTATTGTGGGTGATTTAAGTATTTCTCCACATTTTTCATAGTTTTCATATGCACCATCATAATTGGTTAAACTTATGGTCGCCATATTTTAATTCAATTTTGATTATAGTTTTTACAAATTATTTTTCAATAGTTGCATGAACATTGAAAAAAATATTTCTAATTCCTATTGACATGAAACAAAAAAAGACAATTTTATATATCTCCTCTTTCATAGCATATGTTTGTGTTTTAATTAGTAAATAAAAAGCTAATACAGGGTTGTTAAGTTGTTTAGAGAATGGAAAATTTTCGTTCATTTCAACAATCTCTTTGTGAAGGTTGTAATTTTTGATTTTGTTCCATTCCATTATTGCATTTCTTAATACAATTAGTGCAATACACAGATCAATGTGTTGTAAAACTTTTAATTGTAGTCTTGAACTTTTAAATGCCATCTTCAAACTATAAATGATACTCCACAACTTGTAAATAACTACCTTCTGCAATTTTAAAATTCTGTAAATTGTATATACAAAATCCCTCTGTAACTTCTATATCTATATATATATGCATACACAAGTGTAAAAGTTGGCTCTTGATTTTTATAGATCTCCGTTTTGCATGCATTGAAAATATTATAGAGCCGTTATCACTTTATCATCAATTATCATTCGGATAAGTTAATTTGTTCTTTGGAGGATTAATTTTCAAATTGAGAAAGGAAAAATGTCTTTGTGGCACATAAAGTTACATGAATGTCAGAAAGGCTTTAGCGTTGGGATTGCAAAAAACACCATTTCGGCTCCATGCTTTTGGAAAAAATAAAATATGATTCGACAGATTTCGAAACGAAGATTTCCGTTTGGAAGTTCTACCCTCCTGTGAACCACCTTTTGACATTGGTGATTACATTGTGAGTGATCTAATGAAAGAAAAACCAGAACAACACCTGAATAGACATTGGAGAAGCTGAAAACGATAGTTACACTGCGTTTTGTTTTTAAGAAAGTTACTTGAAATGAATTTTGTGGAACTCACAGCGTGGGAGAATCTGCAAAGAAACAGATGAAAGTGTTATTTTACATGCACACATGTATAAACTGGTCTATATTCCATTAAGGTGCTGCTGTGTGATCGGTGGAATTCCGGGCGGATTATTCGTGTCGATCTAATAGTCGTCAAAATTGTAGAAGCTGCTATTGGAAAAATTTCCAGTATTAACCCTATAACGTAGTGTTATGCGTTCGTAGATAATTTTCAAATTTTGACTCTTTGTTGCCTAAATCATTTTACTAAAAATATATATCGACTTTACAAATTCCATGCGTCTGTGCTGGTTACCAACAGGTAAAAGGTACCTATGCAAGCTTAATTCATATTATCAGTGCCTCTGTCAATATTTGTAAAAGTAAAGATAGAAACTTTGCTCATGAAGTTTAGATGTGAATCTGCCCCAGCTAATCAAAACAGAAACAATTTATAACCTCATTACACAACATGCAAATATTCAGTGTGACATTTTGAAGCAACGTAAATTTGGAATGAAGTTTAAATTTTTATGTATTTATTTAGGTGATGAGTACGTAACGATTTTTATTTTAGGTTTCACTTATTTACATTAGGAGGCACGTTTATAGCATGTGGAAGAGTAAATAGTTTAATTTACGTAAGATTTCGGAGTATCCGCACTTAACATTTGACGCCGCAAGTTACAGATTAAATATCTGAACGGTTTGAATGTTTAATAAATGAGCCTATTTCCAATCTTTTTAGATATATAATTTAATCTTACTAATATTGGAATTTAGCTTGAATTGTCGTTCAGATTCATAGTCGGTGAGCGGTTCTATAACTTTAGTCCTGAAGTTATGCAATTTTAATTTGTTTCTCTTAGTCCTTAGTATACCACCAAATCTAAAATAAGGCAACTTGTGCAATAATTTTTATACATTAATATATATTATATTATAATAATGTAATTAAAAAAGGCTTAAAATTTCTCCGCCTTATTTAACATACTAAACGATACGATATATAACGTCCAGCTGTCTCTGACAAACGTATAATCTTGACCACTTGGCCTCGTTTTAATCCAAAATATCTAGCCACTGGATCTCCGGCTTGTATACGCATTAGCATATTTTCTTTCAGTTTATATCGGGCTAACAATTCCTGCTTTTCCTCTGGAGTCATAACAACATGTTCGGGAACCAATTCATGCTCTGTAATGTTAGTAAGTAATTCCGACTCTAAAAATTGTTCTAATATATACTTCGGTGCCATATCCACAAGGCTTTGTTTAGCAGATGGAGTCATGCCGGCTTGCACAACTACAATGGCACGATGAATGTTCTCTTCCTGCATGCGCGTGCAATACGTTTTGATGGTTTTAATTCCAATTTTTGGCTCATCCGGAAAGAATACAAACATTTGATCGGTGGGATCATCGTTATGAGCAACCAAAACAATTAGATCTGATCGTGCTGGCCTTTTTTCACTTGGTTTATCACCGAACATTTCTTTGAATTGTTCAAGCGTCTGATCTAACTCATCTTGGGTTACTAAATAACCGCGATCATGACTTAACTGCATAATAGTTTTACGTATTCGCCATAATTTGTACGTTTCTGCTTCATCATCCATTTTTCTTCAAATAAATTAATGGCGTGGTGTATTCATATAGTTTTTAACTAAATTTTCTCAAAATTATTCCAACATTTCTGAAATTTCTCACGCGTTCTTGAAATACAACAAAATGTGTATGCGATAAAAGAAACATTTACCATATGGTAAAAAGTATTCTTTACTTGTTCCGTTCCGATTTAAACGAAATAAATGTGCACAATTACCCAATAAGCTAATATAAAATGTCTAAAGGATAAATCGCAACGCTTGCGTTATGCATTGGACTCAGTAACGCATAATACATAACGCAAAATTAGTTGAACGTGTAGCATGCATTGCTAAAGCAAAATGATATGGTTAGCGTTTGCTACATTAACGCTTATGAAGAGGCACAAAATTAATAAAGTGAAAAATTTCTTTGAGATATAATTTTCTTAAAGTAAATCACGAAAAAAAGGATATTTCTTGCAAGCAGAAGACGATTTCAATTATTCTCGGTAAGTTCACAATATAGTTAATAATATAACATTTATAATTGATTGGCAATCGTTTATAGGTTAATAAGGAAACATTTGAGTGACAAAAGAAAATGAATAGCGACGATTTAGTTATTTGTATTATGGTAATACGAATGATGTGGGAAGGTTGTCGTCGTCACCGTAAATACAAAAAGCGATGGTGAGTAAAATGCTTATATAAAATCGAGATGTCGATGGATTATTTGTGACTGCTTTCAACCATATGTATTATATGGACATTGGCCAATTCAAAGCGAATGTGCGCATAATTCCTGAAATATTTGACTTTTTTCTAAAATTTGTTAAAGAAATCTTCGTATAGACTATCTACATATTTAATACTGCTATCAGTTTCCCATACGTTATAACTGCAATTCAAAAAACCATTTACCTCGTGTTGTTTGCAGATACTTAGCTCATGGAGAAATTGCTAGGCATTTATCGTGTATTATAGGATATTCTTGCCCGTTTTATATGTCTTTACTAAACAAGTCGAATTGGAAAGGTGGCATTACGTGCCTCAAAGTAAACCCTTACAGGCACTAATACAGAGTTTTCGTACTATTTTGCGGTCGACGGTCCCGCAGAGTCGGGACAACCTAATAAGGTCTTACACTGAGTTATTGCGCAACGCAAAGCAACCTACATGTTCAATTACATTCAAGTACGTCCGATCAACTTTTTTTTGACATTTCGGGAGCCAGGTATAACGCAAGCATTGTGTTTGCGCTTAAAGAAGATATGTTTTGGTAATTCTTGTATTTGCTGCAGAGTTGCTTTTTTTAAAAAATCGAAAAGTTACCAATTGGATAATAATATATAGGGAAATTTCTAAATATTTCTGTGAGTTCGAGGGCTGCCACAATCAAGCCACGCTTATATTGCCAGACCTGGCCGAGCCATTTAAATTATAAATTTTTGATAAAATGGGAAATAAGTTTAATTTATAATTGTTTTTAATATTTTAACATTGACGTAAATGAGGCGTACCTTCAGTGTATCAGCCCCCTACGTTCTTGTTCGCATTCATTTATACAATAATAGGGTAAAACAGCTTCCCTCGAAATAACACATCGATGTGTCAGTACCCTTGTGGATCTAGGAATAAAAATTGAATATATCGAAAGCAGTGTATGCGAACACAATGAAGCTGCGCATGTCAAAAAATTGTTTTACCTTATATTATATAAAGATTTAGTTTTCATAAAAACGATTATATGGCATGGGGTTTAATAAATTGCCGCATCCGATCCAAATTTTAACATGCCGACATACTATCACTAAGCAATTTTTGTCACGAAATTCCAAAAATTAAAATATTTTTGCTTATAACGACTTATCGAAAGAAGGTGTCATATGGGGAGTAGTCGAAAAAGTGGTCCGATCCGAACCATTTCCAATGGTGTTTGTCCCTGGGTCAAAACGCGTTAGTGTATCATATTTCATGAAAATATCGCAAAAATTGCGACTTGTAGGTTAAACACAAAGCAAGTGGATAGATATCAGACGGGCAGCCAAGCTTATCGCTGGGTGTTACAATCGTCCGCACAAATTTAATGTCTGATCTGATTATTTCATTATAATAATTTCATATAAAAATGACCCCAATTCATACAAAGGTTCTAATGAAAAATAAGCCTTTAGTTGGCAAAGAGCTCTAATTTTGAACATTTTATGAGTGGAATTGGTCCGAATTGCATCGCGTAGGTCTATTTTTTAGATCGCTTCACATATAGGGCTTTCATAACAACGAATTCGTCTATGGTAATAAAGTCTACTTCGTGGTCTGTCATGACGAAAGCAACTGGAAAATAATAAAATCTTTGCAAGTAAATTAAGTTTCCTAAATTTGGACCACATCGAAGTTTAACCATCCGCCAGCATTGGAAAATTAAGCATTTAAACACAAATAATGTATAATTTTTGGTGTATTGTTAAGAAAATGAATGATTGACTGTATTAGACGAAGTAGTCTAAGGTACGTAATGATCAGCATTACCCAATTAATGGATTCTTACTTACTTGTTTTGAAGATAAAAAGTTGATAACGGTCAAATTGACCTGATAAAGATAATACCGAATATGTTGTTGTATCGTTTTTCACGCTTGCAATAAAAACAATTTTATTATTTATTTAAACATTTAAAAGGAAAATATCAACTAACCAAAAAAAAAAAAAACAATGAAGTAATTAAATTTCCAACGTGATACCGTACGTATCGGCTTGTTTTTTGAAACACTCACTATACTGTTCGGCGGCTTCACAAGTGTCGCTAACGGTATCCATCGCTGAGCACATGTCAATTATTGTACCAGCAATTTTCAGTTTATTCTCATCGGAACTTGTAAATTTTTTTGCATGTTCCAGAGCAATAGATTTCACCAATTTGCCATTAGCATCTAGCTGGAGAAGGAGAGGAAATAAAGCGATGTAAGTGCATATTTTCGTAAGACCTTTTAATTTTCTAATTTCAATTAAATTTTATTATTTCGTACAAAATGCGAATCAATGCATTGGAATGAAACATACATTCAAATATCAAAATATTGTTTTATCGTAGAACATAGGATTCGTTCAGCTCATTGGTGGATTCGAAATCGTATAAATATATATACAAAGCATGCGGCAAATGCATTCATGCGCTTAAAAATGAATGATTACTTTTCTACCTAACGTTGTTAGAAAAAGCAATCACCACAGTTTACAGATCCGCTTATTCAAGCTTCGATCTTAATGCTAGTAAAGCGCTATATGTCTTAAAAATGTAAGCTTTTATTGCGTAATAATCTGTTGCTATTAAAAAGAAAATACAATGAAATGTAAACAAAATTCAATATAATTGATTAACTGAAGTTGCGGAGTGAGATTTGCCGTGCTCGGCTATTTGGGTCGAGAAGAGTGGCCGCTTACAATGACTGCAATAGATTCGATAAACGAGAAATTGAAAATACTGCGAAAAGATTCAGATCGATTTGTCCTCTTTAAAAGGTTAGCGTGTAAAATGTAGAACAAGATGGGGGAGGGGGTAGAATAGCGCATTATCCTTCGCAGGAGCTGGTCATATCTGGGATGAATTTAAGTCTTGGTTATAAGAGTAAGTGGGAAGAAGTGCAAACTTTTTCCAAAAATTTAGGAGCATATTCTGGTGTTTAGCGATCGCCAGTCATGCATTTTCTTGTTCCCATTTTTCAACTTTGCTCTCAATAAAACCCTCTTAAGTTCAATGTATTATAAAGCAGGGCTGTTAACTAATTGAAATCACGAAGTACGAAAATGTCTTTTGACTTATTACGACTGCGATCTTGACCAGAGTAGGAGTGCGTACCGTGTCAAGGGTAAGGGTCATTGACTTATAATGGAATTACGGAGACAATGGAAAAATGAATATGAGCTGAGATGAGTGTAAAACTTACCACTTCGTATTTTTTCATTAAACATGCACGAAGACATTTTCCTTCCTGGCCAGCAGATGGATGTTTGTGTATCAAATCTTGAATATCCGCTGCAAGAGAAAAACATATATCGCGATATATAAAATGATAGCAACATCTAACTATGTCAGCTTATTCGTGACGATATTAAAATAGCTTTTTTCAGATGAACAAGGATGGGAGTTACATTATAGAATATTGCGGGTATGCGGAGTAATGCTGAGTATGGCTCAGTCTTTCAATAGGGAGTAGAGGCTCCAGAAACTAAATTTCGGTTTGATCTGCAGTAATCGCCTGGCATAAATTGAAATTGTATGCACACGCAAATATCTAAAGCACAGATCAAATTTGAAAATAAACGTGAACGCCCATAACAACTTATAATGATAGTAAAAATATTCGTGTAAACTCAGAGCGATAAAATTTCTTTGTAACGTATATAAGGTTTCGCCCGAAGACGAAAACGGTTTTCTTACTTGTTCTCAAGAGGCTTTCCCTTTCGTCCACCGTCACTTTTGATTCATTTTCACGGATTATATTATTACTCCACAAGAATTATTATTTATTTATTCATTTCTTTTTTTTTTATTTTTATTTTTTTTTATATTAACCTTCTTTAGCTCCTACTTCCTCACGGCACTCATTTGCCAATAGTATAAACTTTGCGATTTCTTCTTGTACATCGATTTCCGCTTGAACCGACAAAATACCTAACATTAATACGGTTACGAGTAATAATTTAATCATATTTTTCTCGTTTAATTTTCATAAAAATTATTCTATTAAATATTAAATCAATTTAGCTAATAAACTAATCACTTGTTGATCGTTCGTTATTTATAGGAAATTTTATGAAAAGAGGAAAAAAATTTATTCCATAATAACTATTGCATATAAAATGATTTATTCAAACAATACAAACCTTTCATCTGTGAAATTATAAGTTACGGCCGCAAACTCTTCAAATTAAGCTAATATAATAATGAAAAAAAAGAAAAAATAAAAAAAAAAAAAAATAAACAGAGACTTCACTAAACACAATCGCATCCAAAAACCTTCAATGCTTCGAATGATTTTTAAATTAATTCAAAAAATTATTGGGAAAAAATCAAGGTGAACTAGTGTGAGTGATTTGGATTTGAAAACTAAATCGGAGAGCGATCGATGTTTTAATTCGCTTATAACCGACCAGCAATGCCCTACAAGGTATTTAAAACAAGGAAGCACAGTATGCACAATGTATTCGAAACCTGAGAAGATTACGTTTATCGTGAAAATTATCGCGATTGCAATTTGAAGTTAGTCCACGTAAAGGTGAATATTTTAATGTGTAAGTGTATTCCCTATTCACCGGTAAAATAACAGATAGCTAGACAGTTTGTCAAGTTGACGAATCCAAAGAGACGAATGTACATTTTATGTCATCCCCTCAACCCCGAACAACGGAATACGCTTCGCAATCGAAATCCCAAGTATAAATTCAAGTTCATTTAAGTTGCTCTTACAACATTACGACTGAATCTCTGAATGTAATACACTTACTAACTTAACGATGTACGGAGACGGCGAAAATCCAAATAAGTCAATTTAGGTAATCTTTTCAAATGAGTCCCATATCGGAAATCGCAATAATATTATCTCCCGTAAATGTTTGTAAATTGCTTCCACATTTCCAACTTACATTAAGCTTAGACCGGACTGCATCTATTGTCATACAATGGCTTAGATGTTATCGCAAACTAACTTGAACTTAACAAATGCTATATGCGTGCCGATCGGTACACCTTCCTCTAGAAAGTCTTTGCGACTGGGTATCTTTCAAGCAAGTGGCCACTATTCTTAATAGGAAAGAATTTTTAAATGAAATGAAAATAAAAAAAAAGCTCAACTTTCAATATAGAAGAAGAGAGGATAAAATGAATTATGACAATCGTAACTTTCGATTCCTCACAAAACAAAGATACCTACGTATAGCAGATCTAGAAGTAATTGTTTATCCATTTTTTTAGGACATGGCGTTACTCTGCCTGCGATTGTTTGTCAAACGGTAACTTTCCCATATTAGAAGGTATTACCTTTAAGATTTATTCATTTGTGCGAGTTATTCCGCCATAGTGTACACAAAATAATTTTTGGATTCTTTTTAAAAAAAACTTTTGATCTAAAAAAACACTGAAGACCGGGAACCCTGGCTTTTTTGGTGTATTGTTAGAAGCGCTGTCCAAAGCGTAAATGAACGCGATGTAGGCTAAGGAATAATTAATATCGATGATGCAGTTGAATATCGCGGTGGGGTCTATCTATGAGTTGTTATAACCAAACCAAGCCGCCAGTATGAACCGCGGCCATCAACTGCTCATGCGATTGAGCCGAAGAAGCGACGCAAGATGTTAAAAGGCATGGTGCCGTGATCAGTCGCCAGCATGACGACGTGCGACACCATGTGACAAAATTCATTCACGAAACGCTAACAGAACTAGAACAGAGTAGCTACACTTCTCGCTGTATTCTCTAGCCATAAATCCTTTTGATTAACAATTAGGAACATCATAGTTAGCATGATCGACCATTAGATACATAACATCGCTTCGCCTACTGTAGCTCTTCACACGTTTCACTAATAATACACCAAAAATTACACATTTTGATGCAAGTCCGGACATGGAAGGATGCCCAAAACGTTATGTGGCATGACCGAAACTTAGCAAACTTAATTTATATATCGAAGATTTTAGTAATTTCTTAGTAATTACAGATTTTTTTCGAGCGCCTCTTTATATGGTTGAATGTAAGTTTGATTCAAATCTTATATCAAATTACTCTTACGAAACGAATTTCGTTATAAAATATAAAAATATTGACATTTTTTCCGAGATCGAGAAAATAGACATACGTTGTCCAAACTCGTTGACATACTTATTTATATTAAATTATTATTCACTATATAAATATCATATAGTGAAAATTAGATCTTTTCATCATACATAGATACAGTCTCCGTAGGAACGGCTATATGACAGGGGATTCAAAAAATTACCCCTCACATCAATTTAAAACGCCTAAATACTATTACTTAGCGATGTTTTTTTTCGCGAAATTCTGAAAATTACAATATTTTTTCATATCAAAATCATCTTATCAAAAGAATATGTTATATGGGGCGTGGACCGATCTGAGCCATTTTCAATAGCATATGTCCTTGAGTCAAAGTACATCCGTGTACCTAATTTCATCATAATACGTGGATAGACATCAGACACATAGACGGACAGACAAGCTTAGGTATAATAAAAAATGGAGTCTATCTACCCCGTCCCCGTATTACAAATAATGCAGGATACGAATAATATGTTTTTGATGGCTATAAATGGACTTAAGCCACTTTTAAAAGTTAATGAAATAACTTTTTCCATTTCCAATTTCTGCTGGCAATGAGAAGAAGTGGTTGATGATTTTGATTTGATAAAATTAAAAAATATTCGAATTAACAACGCTTTGCGATTAATTTTATTTATTTTTGTCCAATTTGTGTAGGCGGAAGGGATTGAAGATAATTATGATGTGCAGGCGATACATAGTGTAACAGAAGCCAGTAAATCGTTGTATTTGAGCACGTGATTGGTCCACATTTGTCGTACAGTGAGGTCGACGCAATAGGGGCTGCCCTGATGTGCTGGGCTAGAGTTTTCTTTCCTCACTCATTGTTTTTGTATAAAACATTTTATATGACTCAGTTCGCAAACATCTTATCCAACAACAATCCAACCAATCAAACCAATTTATCCCATCTCCGTCAGTATTTTTATTGCTCATATATCACATTCTATTCTTGCATTGACATCGCTAACAGAGTGGCACTTGTAGGTTTGCTAAGGCTAAGGTTACATTAAAAGTTACATTAAAATTATATATTAAATGATAATAAAACATAAAGTTGTGATTGCTATAAAATTATATTCACCACAACCACATTCAAACTCTCAAAATGCAACTTAAGTCACCTTCAAAGCACAACCAGCTCATGGGATCTTTTATCTGTAAGCAATTTATGGAAGAAAGAAAACGATGGACTTGCTTCACTTTCGAAATAAATTTTTTTTTTAATAAAATTAAATTTATTTAAAAAAAAAGTTAAAAATATTATATATTTAATTAGCATGAAAATTATATTCGGTCATCACCAAATCTTTTATATCACATCGGTCTATTTTTTCGAGGCCACGACATATAAGATTTCTTAGGAGCAGTAAGTGACCTTCAGTTCAGAAAAAAAGATTCAATTTTTAAGATTTTATAGATTTTTAGCAGAGCAATTATCGGTAGGGAATTCGGATCGTCTAACATAGAGGTTATCATCGAAGGCAAGCGCGTTTCTTTTAACGGAACCTGGAAAATAACACAATCCATGGGAAGTATATTAAGTTTCTCAATGTGGGGCTCCAGTATAGGGACTTTCATAAAAAGTACGCCTATCCATGAAAATAATGTACAATTTTTCGAGTATTATTTTAAAAGTGACTACTAGGCGAAGCGATGTAGTGCATCTAATAGTTAGTCTTACTGATTACGATGTTACTTGTTATACCAACTGCTAGCTACTACATATTCTTGATCAACATCAAATTTTGAATCGTTTTAAGCATGTCCGTCCGTCTGTCAGTGTAATGCCTTTTGTAAACATTCTCCTGGCCGCAAAAATGAAGCTATCGACTTTACATTTGGCAGAAATAATGCAAGCTCTTGAACGCAGGTTAGTATTGAAAATTGGCCAAATTGGCCAGAGTACAAGTCCGCAATGAAGCGTAAACTGAGTCCACCACCGTTTTTCTAAACAAAAACTTGTGGTTTTTTTGCTCCTTACTCGCAAATTATAAAAGATAGAAAAATGTGGAAAAATCTCCTATTTATTTATATATTATCGGCCTAAAAATACGTTAATTCTAAAATAAATATGGTGGACACTACGATCTGGTGAGTAAATTTGTTGTTTGTGTTAATACATTAACATCGGCGATATGGGTATCAAATAAAAGAACTTTGGGGAATAGAAACCGACAAGGTATGTATGTTGATTCTAAATTGATTGTGATGGGCGTCGCGACGTAGCTGATTAATTTTTTCGTTACAATGCCGTTGATACCCGTGTCACATAAAAGGACTTGGAGAGTAGAATGCGGACAGCTAATTATGGTGAATGTCGCGACATGGTGGATAAATTTTTTCTTAAAAATACTGTCCATATAGGTGTCAAATAAAAGGGCTTGGAGAGTGGAATGGTGGGTAATACCTTTTAGTGAAGTATATGGTGAAAGATATATTTTTTCACATTCATTTCATTATTTATGGCAATAAATAAAGCATGGGTCGCTAAAGAATGTAGAGGTGGGGTGGGTATGTGAGATGCGGCCCTTGTTTGAATATTGCATTCTTATGTTTTCTTCTTTTTTTGTTTAGTTATAAGGGACAAAGTAATAAAAAAGAGCTGAGAGTCTGTCTTTGCATAAATCCTTTTCAGTCGCGGCAAAGACGATAAAACTTATCGTGTATAATATCCATGACACATCCATGAGATCCACTTATGTTTATATCCTTTTCAAAGATTCGAAAACCTAGTAAGCAGAGTTTAAATGCTTCATTCACTCGTAGCACGAGTGTATGCAATGCACGGAAGGACTTGAGATAGAACCAGCTTTTATTATACCCATCGATTCTCAATGACCTTTTGGGTCGATTCAAATTTATCTGTCCATATGTATTTTTTTGTGTTCAATTTACAGCAGGCAATTTTTGAGATAGTTTGGTGAAATTTGGTACATTGACGTGTTTTGGTTCAAACATGAATGCTATTGAGAATGGCTCGAATCGACCCACTTTTGTAAAGCATTTCCCATATGACGCCTTATTTTGAAAATTTGTTTTATGAATAATTGTAGGGTGATGTAGGGCGTTTAATGGTGTGGTCTGATCCAGTATAGTATGTTTATTTGTTTTTTATTTTCATATTTTCTTTCTCTCTGTCTTCTCTTTACCCGCAATTTCTTAATGAGAAAAATCATAGAGAAGTCGTTTCAGATGCTCGTTTAACTGAATAATTTAATTTTCTATGCAGATCGCACGCTTCATGGCGATCAAGGTGGCGTGAATTTCGATCCCGATCACGAACTTAATCGCAAAAGTTCAAAGATGGGCTGACCCCGCTATTGATAACAAAAAACAAAAAAAATTATGAAAAAGATGAATAATCGAGTTTACGTTTGAGAAAATGTTTCATTTGTCGAGTCATTTAAAGATTCACACGATTGCGGCTGCTATAGGCTATGTTTGCGCATGTTTGTGTGTTTTTTGTGTGCACAAATATAGGCAGCGAACATTATTTTTTTAAGAAAATGAATAGAAGAAAATGGTATAAATTGTGTTCTAATGCTTATAGAAAACAGATTCTTGATTCCTTGATAACTTAATTCTTATTCTTATTATATTGAATTTGGTCAAGATGAAATATCATATGAAGACTTTTTAATTTACATACGTTAGTTAGGATTGGTAATGAGAACTTGGGCCTTTAGTTGTTCCAAATCATAAACTCGTGCACTTTATAACTTGATGAGTGGGAACACATTGATGCGCTTGGTATTCATACCCATCTCCGAGGGATGGGTATATTCGTTACGTCGGAACATTTGCAAAGCCCAGAAGGAAGCTTCGGAGACCCCACAAAGTATATATACATTCTTAATCAGTATCAAATTCTGAATCGATTTAACCACGTCCGTCTGTCCGCTTGCCCGTTCGCGTTATGTCTCTGGTGACTATACTTTTGGCCACCGATTTCAAATTTGGCGAAAACATGGGAAGTTCCTGCAGTTTGTAGGTGAGGTTGGTGGGAGAACACCTTTCTTCTTCTTCTAATTGTGCACAAATTTGAATGTGTATTCTGTAAGCGATGCTATAGTAAAACTGTGTATGTAACACACAAAAGGGCTTAAGACAGACCCACCTTTTATTATACCGGTCGATTCGGAAAATAATTCTGAATGGATCTAAGTCTGTGCGTCCATCTGATGTTTGTCCATGTAAATTTGTGTTTAAGTTAGGGATCGCAATTTTTGAGATATTTTAATGAAATTTAGTATATTGACGCACTTTGACCTAAGGACGAACGCGATTGAATATGATTCGGCTCGATCGCCTTTTTGGACCAGTCCCCATACAACGTCCCATTCTGAAAAATAGTTATAAGAAAAAAATTTGCAATTTTCAAAATTTCTTGACAATAGTGGCTAAGTAATAATCTTCCGGGTATTCTAAATTAGCGTGAAAACTTTACACCGTCCAGGGCGATTTTTTAATCGCCTTCCCACATAATCAAACCTATGGAAAACTGAATCTTTATGTGACAAAAAAGTGTAATTTTCCAATGTCTTATGGTGAAAATTGGCTCATAATAGTAAGTTGACAAAGAAATCATCCTTATCGAATTTGGATCACGCAGGTTTAGTTTTTAGATATCGCCGCATATAAAGATTTTAATAAAACGCAAACACTAATAACTCGCTATAATAAATAAAAAAATGGTTTATCTCAATGTCTTCTGAAAGCCGCATACACTTGTGCAAATCCATTATACTCTTACTATAAATAAGGCAGGGTATTAAAAGTAAGACCACCTTAAACGATTATCAATGTTATTGTGTAAGTGCAATGAGCTTAAGAACTTAATTAAGACGTCTTTGTTCGTCTTGAACAAGCATTGTTTCTATTGGCCCTGTTATACGTTGTTAGTCAGAAATAATACTACTCGACATCACTTGTGGTGTGAGGGTAGATCAAGTTTGTGCATATGAAGTGGTGTGGTGCATCTAATGGTTGGCCTTACAGACTATGACGTCGCTTGTTATATCCACTACTGAAGGATAGGGGATATACTCGTTTTGTTATAACCGTTGCAACACCCAAAAAGAAACCTCGAAGACCCTACAAAGCACACTTGACCGGTACCAAATTCGAAATGCACCTAAAGCTATCGGAGGTTGCTACTGAAAATGGATCAAACAGATCGAAAGACACGCCTGCAGTTCCATATAAACTGAGAACACTTTTGCCGCTGAATATTTAGGCTTTGTATGTCAAAAACCCCAAAATTGTAATCTTTTATGATGAAAATTTTTCCTTAATAAATCAAGCATTGAGAATTTTGATCACGTAGATCTATTATTTAGACCGCATCATATATAGGGGGCTCTCAGGAGAGCAAGCCCTTCTATGGTTACAAAGCACATTTTGGAGTTTGTTATGACGGAGTGAATCACTGTGTGTGCGTGTGTGTGTGTGTGTGTGTGTGTGTGTTAGACGAAGTGGTGTAGGGTATCTTGTTTGACTACAATACTTACTTGTTTATGGCGAAGATAGATGGATAAATTATATTAAGCGAAGTGTTCGTTTACATTATGTTAAATGGTAAAGTTGTACATTGAATACGAGGACTTGGAGAACACCGAAATTAAATAATTTTTAAACACAAATAAAATAAAATTTTATTTATAAATATATTATTTTCATATAAATTTTGTTGATTAAACAACAGTCTAGTAAATGTATATATGTATACCTATATGTATATATATATATATATGTACATATATATATATATATATATATATATATATATATATATATATATATATATATATATATA
>KK499972.1:25002-168407 GCA_000688715.1 Glossina pallidipes
CATATATATATATATACATATATATATATATACATATATATATATATATATACATATATACATATGTATACATATATATACTTTATATTTATATTCATATTGTTTGTATGTATTTTATGTATGCATTATATGGTGTATACATGTTTGCGTTTTTAATTTTGATTTAAATTCTAAAAATGATTTAATATATAATAGTAAGTGTAATAAACGCAGCATAGCAAAGAAATATATTTTAATAAAATGATTATTACAAATGGTTATGAATAAATTAAAATTAAAAAAAAAAAGAAAAAAAAAATCGTTTTCCAGAATATTTTTCTGAATAAACATAAAAACTATGTATACGCCTTAGTATTAAATGAATATCATGTGTTTTTGCAATTGTATTAAATTACTTATATTATCATTATTATTATTATCATTATTATTATTACAATTTATAAATAAAAATGCTTAATATAACGAAATAAAAACAAAAAGAAAATAAATGAAAAAATTAGTTATGTAGACAAACAACATTTGAAAGAATTCTTTTTTGTTAATGAAAAATATTAATAATAAAAATTTTTCATTAAATGATTAACGCGTACTTTTGTATATATGTAGTAAGTAATAATATTTTAATTTATTATTAATAGTAATTTAACAAAAAAAAAAAAAAAAATATATATATATATATATATATCTATATATATATATAAATATATAAATATATATATGTATATATATATCTACATATTTTGTTCCCTAAAATATACAGGAAATTAATAATAACATAATTGTTTTTAATATGGTTTTGTGTAAGTGTGTATATGTGTATATATATGTATATATATTTATATATATATATATATATATATGTGTGTGTACATATACATACATAATATCCTATTAGGTTATTCAAAAAAAAAAAAAAATGACTATACTATGGAGACTGGCTTTCTGCTATCATCTGCATGCTTCCTTGTTTAATTTATTATTATTTAGTTAAAATATATATTTTATATATATAAAAATTTTTGCTTTTGTTACTCTACGACACAAAAATCAAATTTGGATTTTTTTTCTCTCTCTTTGCGAAAACTGACATGCCAGGACAATGCTTATAGGAAAAAGTAAAGCTGATCGAAAGCCGCTTATTATTAGGAACGAGATAAGATTCTAGATTTTCACAAAAAAAAAAAAAAAAAAAAAAGGAGACATATAAATAACTTGTCAACACTAAGATCAATTAATTTGAAGGGGCGAAAATATAACCGGAAAATTGTATTAATTTATATGACATATAATTTCAATAATATAAATAAATATAAATAAATATTAAAAAAATGCCATAAAAGCGCACCATTTCTTATCTTGATTCCTTTTAGTTCTCTCAGCGTATCAGAGTGTCCACTACGGGGAGAAATATACTAAATTTGGCCAAATTTTTTGCAAAGGTTGTTATATATATTTTATCATCACGTACATACGTGGGCCCGTCTCGTTCAATCGCGATTACAATGTCAAAATATTATCAAGGAAAATAAACTTTTCTTGTCACTCTCGATCTTTAGGACCGCCTTGTCGAACCAAATAATCCCGTCTATGGATTTTGTTAATTTGTAGACTTCAAATCAGACTTTTTAAGTTGGATCTTAAATTTTTCTTAATAAGGAGAACTGTTTTGTTTGCTCGACTTCTAATTTGAAACATGATGAAATGTCTATGTCCGCAATTAAGTATAACAAATGTATTATTCAATAATTTCTCGCTACTATCCTCTGACAGACGGACTGACGTCAAATAGGCAGGCCATCGGGTTTAATCTTTCGTCTATCAACTGCATATATAAATAATTTATCCTATTTATCGTGTTTGTATCCGATATTTTTAATACAAATTTGATTTTCCGAGAAATAAATATATAATAAACTCTCCTTTACGCGATTTCTCCGGATTTCACTAGCGATTATTGCAAAGAAAAAAAGAAAGTTTACTTCTCTTCTCATGAAAGTTTATGTCTGTTAATTGAACTGTTTTAATTGTTTATATATGTATATAAGGCAGTATAAGGCTTTTTTTGGAAAAGTCATTTTCATTTTCTTATATTTGTTGCGATGAGTTTTTTCTTCTCCACTTCAATCTGTCATATGAAAGCGACGGTTTATGCAATAACTGTAAAATCAGAAAATAAGAGATTTGTTATTCTGCGTCCGATAACATTATATAGCCACCTTGGTCTCGTCATTCTCGTGACCTGGAACGTTAGGTCTATTAAATGCAAATCTAATGCAAATATACCATAGGACGTCTGTTATTGCCAAAATATAATCCTTGTAAAATATAGCACATCTTCTCTACATTGCGTAATGTCGAATATAATGCACAAGAAGTAAACATACCCTACCATAATGAAAGTTTTAAACACCCGAGCTAAATGGCTCTAAAATTGTCCTGTTTAAGCTATGCCCTCAAATGTAAAGCATAGCAGATGCTTTAGCATAGAAAACAAGTCAAGTCTTATACCATATTAGCGAATTTTGTAGAATTGACGAAAGCATAAACAATTAAAAAATTAATTACAAGTAAAAGCACTATAACGGGGTAATGCCTGCCATTAAATACCATATCCTACCGTCCGACAGATATTCATGTAACTGGCTTTTCGAAATGGGATTTTATATGGGAAGCGATTGGAAAAGTTGTCTGATCCCAAGTGTTTTCTAATAGCATTCGTCTTTGTTAAGCCAAATTTCGTCAAAATATCTCAAAGATTGCTGGCCTATAGATTGAACACAAAAAAAAAACCAAACCGGACAGACGGACAGATAAGTTTACATAAATTCGGAACATAATTCTGAAGCGATCGATACAATAAAGAGTGGATCTATCTGAAGTATTTCTAGTTGTTGCATACATCCGCACAAACCTTTGCACCACCCACAGATGTAGACTATAAAAAGTTTCGAAACATTGGCAAAAATATAAATAAATTAGTTCTCGATTTCGTAGAAATGTGTGAATTAGTTTTAGGGCGCTCTATACATTGGTTCATTAGTTAGTTGTTCTCGTGAATTCAGAAAGTAATTTTGATTATTGATAGAAAAAGAACTGGAATAGGGAAGTTTCCGTTTTCTCTAAATAAAAAAACCACATATATATATATATGTATAAATATGTATGATGTTCTATTAAAAGGTCCATTTAAGGTTAAAAAGGCAATATATTAACTAGTCTTAGGGATCTGTTCGTGACCCTTTTAGTTCCTACTGATTGTAATTGTGCACTGAAACCGTTATATTTTTCGTTATTGAAATTAATTAATTTTACTTTGTTTCCCCCCCTATCTCCTGCTTCTGTGGCACTTTCGCTTTCCTTTCAAAATTAACATTATTGCTTCGTGAAACCAAAAAAAAAAAAGAAAGGGAAAAAAGAAAAATTTGAGAAAGAAACTATTGAAGGTCTTTAGATATGATTGAGTGAAATATTAGCATCGAGCAACTCAATGTACTTTTTGTTTTACTTATTTATATTAGGTCGGACCCTCGCAATTTTGTGAATAAAAAAAATCCATCCATTTTGGGAAGAGATCATATAATATAATAACAAGTCAATGGCGATTCACTGACGACGAGGGTGTTTTACTTTGAACAAATTTTCGATGGATTGTCCTATTTAAAAAAAAAAAAAAAAATTAAAAAGATATCTTTATTTGTTTATTTGTTTTTTTGTTTTTTTTGTTTTTCTTATTTGGAGAGTAATCAAAATTTTAAAGGTCAAGCGTTACAAATAGATTTTTTGCTGGTGCAATTTTCTTCTACCAATTCATTTCAATATTTATATGAAAACAAATTTTTATAGAATTTTGATAATAAAAGCATGTCACTGTTTTTTTGCTCATCTTTCTTCTGCTTTTGTTATTCTTTTAGGAAAATTTTTTTTGTGCCATAGTTTCCTTTTGTTTTAATAAATAAAAATGTACATTTTTTATTCTTTATTACAATAATAATAAAATTCAACGTTCTTTTCTTTTAATTATTTTTAATCTAAAAAATTTTTACCTGTTTTTTTTGTTTCGTTTTTATTTTAATAATAATAATAATAATAATTTTATTTTTTCTAACAATAATTTTTTTTTTTTTTTTAATTTACTTTTTCATTTTCAATATTAGGCACTGTATTCCTTAAATATTATTTTTTTGTTTTCTTCTTTTCTCCTAAATTTGTTTTTAAACGGTGATAATTGTTTTTAAATTATATTTAACAATAATAATTATTTAAAAATATTTATTACAGTCCACTTAAAAACTATTATTAATTTTTTCAATAGTAATTTTATATATATATATATGTATAAGAGTTTTTTTTTTCTTGTTTGTATGTGTTTATGTATATGAGGTTTTCATATATATGTATATACTATACTATATACTATATAGTATATATGCATATATATATATATATATATATATATACTCATATATTCCGTAAATTTGGAGCGATTAGTGGACGTTGAAGTGGAAAAATTTTGTTGTTTGATACATTCGAGACAAAGTTGGTCTGTGTCGTCGCCAGGAGGAGCTAATTGAAAGCTCAATAAGTATTATTTTTGGATAAAAGAAGTCGGAGTTATTCTAAAGATTGGCTACACAATCGCAACGTTAAACTTTTATTAAGGATTATAAGGTAAGAGGCATCACATTATCGAGTCGAATAGGGGCAAATGCTTTAATATGGTCCTTGTTTGTAATTAACCTTCATAGCTAATATTAACGAGACTCATCCCGGAAATGATGGAATGTCGGATAAGTCTACTCCATAAATATGCGTATCTCCGGCCGCATTATGCATATCTAATATCGCTTCGGTGACCACACTTGTGGTTCAGGGTATATTATGTTAGTGCGAACGCACGTAACACCCAGAAGGGTTTAAAATAGACCCACCTTGTATTATGCCGATCGATTCAGAATCATTCTCTAAATCGACCTGAGCCTGTCTGTCCGTCTGATTTATGTCCATGCAAATTTATGTTTAAACTGTATGTCGCAAAGTTTGAGATATTCTGATGAAATTTGATACACAGACGTACTTGGATTCGAGAACGAACGCTATTGAAAGTGGTTCAGACCACTCCACTTTTCCGACGCCCTTGTCTGAAAAGTTATGTGGAAAAAAATTGCAATTTTCAAATTTCTCGGCAAAAGTGACTAAGTATTAGTATTTCGGCATTCTAAATTGGAGTGAAAACTCTGGATCGGCTCGGGCAGTTTAATTAACCCCCTCTCATATAATTGTTCCTGCGGAAATTGAAGCTTCATATGGTAAAAAAGTCGAATTTCCAATAAGTCATGGTGAAAGTTGGATCATAATAGTAAAGTGACAAAGAAATCTACCTCATCGAATTTGGACCACGTAGGTCTATTTTTTGGATATCGCCGCATATAAGGATTCCCGTGAAACGTAAACCCTTATATGAAAAAAAAAGATTGAATGTTAATTTTTTTGCGATGAAGATTAGCTCATGATAGTAATTAAATAAAAAAATTAAATTAAGTCCATATTAAATATCTCGTGAGTAGTAAGTCCTTCCGAAAAGCCTTCATTTTTAATATTTTATGATGAAACTTAGTTCGTAGGAGCAAAAAGTGAACGGTATGGAATTCGGATCACACAGGTCAAATTTTTTTATAGGCGCTATCACGAAACGCGAACGCTTATCTATATATATGTATATATATATATACATATCAATTTGTTTTTATTTCACTTTTTGTTTATTTTTAGTTCACATTGGTTTTAGTGTGAAATATTTTATATATTTATTATATATATATATATACAATGCCGAGCAAAAAAATATATGTATAAGTTTTATATTCTATTTCTGCTGACTGTTTTTGTTCTTTTCTTTATAAAATTATTTTGATTTCATGAAAGTGTGAATTGTTTTGTTTGTTAAGCTGGTTACATTCGTTTTGCACAATCGCTTTAAGTTTTCTTCAATTCGACTATTTTTTTGGATACAAATGCATTCAACTAATGGATGCTCATTGTCATCGTCCATCGGCGAAATGTGTTTCATTAAATTTATTTTTAACAGTTTCGTAATCGAGTAAAATTATATAGATCAGATATCTTTCTTTAATATTTATAAACGTCAAATAAAAGATAGCTTTATTCTTTTTTGAATCCGATTTAATTTTCAAATATGATTGGATCAAAAAAGATAATTCTACGGGCGCGCAACAACGAGGCAATTTGCAATTGAAACGTATGAACGAACTCTCTTCTTCTGGCTGAATTTTAACATTTCAAGACCCCATCTACCAACCTATGAAGGCAGACAGACAAATAGTACCTTTCAAATTAGAAAATTCACTATCTTACATGTACACCTAATTCAGTTTTTCTGTAGGATTAAGGAACATGTGTAGTCTGAAAAAAATTACATCAATTTTGCTTTCATATCTTTCTTTCCAAGGAGCTCGGAGCAGTTTGAAGGAGACTTTAATTTTTGCAATATATTTAATCTCTGTATAAACTTATAAGGCAGTAATTGTATATACATACAAGGAAAACGAATTTGGGGCAGCAAAAAAGATACGAAATCCATTCTTTATATTGCAAATTTTTTGGCTAAACAGTATTTTTTCGTTTGTGTGTGTGTTGTAAAAACACTAGTAAATGTATTATTGGAAAGTTAAAAATTGAAGGCTTCCTTGATTTTCCAATCATCGAATATAATAGAAAGTCTCACTTTGCCTTTAGAAACCGGATCTTGTTCATTACCGAACCGATATTTTTACTTAAAATTATTTTACGAAATTGACTTTAGCATCAATCATGATACTGATGCAGTTGGCTAATTAATGATTAATATTAGGTCGCGTCGTCCAAACCAAAAGTTTAAGCTTTTTTTTTTATTATTCATTTTTATAATTGGCATCAATTTCGCTTTGCTCTCTGGCGTGCATTATTACACGACTTAATTGCTTGGGAATGCCGAAGGAAAATCAATGAACTTTGACTACTAAGACTATACATATATATATCTATATATATATATATATATATATATATATATATATATATATATATATATATATATATATAAAAGAGACGCTTTAAATAAAAATATACTTTTGGAAAATGTAATGCAAAATATCTGCCAAAAAATAATATCGTATTATTATTACTCACTCATCCACCTATAATAATAATAAGTTTTTGATAAAAGACTTTGTTAGAAGAAAAAGGAAGGAGTCACCAAATAATTTACTAATTTTTTCCTACTTGCTACACTTTTCACAATTTTTAGGTAACTTTTATAGGTAACGATGTATTCATTTGTTAAGAAGAAGCAAAGCAGATTTTTTGATAGCAATTGAACAAAATTAATGTATAATAGTTTAAGTTGTTGCATGTATTAAGTTGCCCGCCAGTGTATAAATGTTATATATTTTTATAAAGATATGATTGATATTCAAATTATTGTAAAAATGTTTCAATAATCAAAAAATAAAATAAAAATACGTATTCTTAAGATGCATTTGTTAAACTTAATTCTAAACTTTTTTCATTTTAATTTGAAAATATAACTTGAAAAGGGTGGCCTTTTTTCCCTAGCAACTGCAAAGAAAGTGAAGAAAACTTTGAATTAATTGCTTTTATCTTAAATATTTTAATATAATGGAATATAGTTGTTCGTGTCACGAACGAATCGCGCCAGAAGCAAAATTTCCAATGTCTCGTCCGACTATCACGAACTGAAGTAAGGAAAATAATTTATCACTGCAATCGGCTAATTATACCCCCTTGGTAATAATAATATAATGTTTTAAAAGTATCGACAATTTTGCTTCTTAAGTATTGCTCTTCCTATACATGTCGTTAATCAAAAGCGAATTAACACCTTTTGTAGAGATCAATGACTTGATTAGATTTGAATCTGGGCAATTTTTAAGACGATCTTGCACTGCATACCATTCTTGCAGAATTCATGAATGGAACATATGCTTAACTCTTCTTCGTTCTTTACAACCTATGGCAGAGCCAACTTTCCCGTAATTATGTTAATAGAGCGATGAAAGCAATACTATAAAGTAACATTAACAGTAATTTCGAAATGCAATTGAAAAGTTTTCGAAATTGAAAACCTCACAGGGACATTAAAAATCGAACATCGACAGAGAAATGATTATAAAAAGAGCGTACAGGTCCAAAGGATGCGTTTGATAATCAGCATACGCTATTGAACAGGGAAATCAACGACTGCAATGATCCTGACTAATTAGAGCAATAGCTGCTGATTGCTAACAGTGTCCCCACAACATTCTGAATAGAATGGCTTCGATGGATGAAAATTCTAACTCTACGATAAAATTCCATATTTTTCTTTTAATTTTATTCAATTTCATACTCACTCATATAAATAATAGATGATCGAGCAATTTTAACCTTTTTCTTTAGATTTTCGATGACGATGATAGCGATAAACACGACTACATCGTCTACGTCGTCGTTTAACAGTCCAATAACAGTTCAGCAATCATCACTCTTTCATCATGCTACCACTTGCTGCAGAAACATTTGCTGTAGGAGCGGTATTCATTAACTTGTGCTGCGGTATTACAGTTAAACTTTTAGGTATCTTGGAAAGCAGGATCTGCTGTTGTTGCTGTTGCTGGTGTTTAAGAGCATTTGCGTGTGTAAGAGTGGAGGCAGGTGAAGAATTTGTATTATGTTTAGGTAAAAGCAAAGGAAGTTTTGGTGTAACAGTAGATCCCATGTTTCCGGCACTTGCGCTAGCAGCGGCGGCGCCATTGAGCAACAACTGATTGGCGTCAGGAAAATTATTCCAAAGCCACGAAGCGTTATTCAGGGAAGCAGCATTACTGGCTGCATTAACGTTTGTGTTGGCAGCATTGGTGATGGCATTGGCAAGCAACGGCATCATGGGAGCAGGGAAACTGGAGCTCGCGGAGCTAACTGTGGCCTGTAAGGGAGGAACATTTGAAATATTGCTGCTAGAAGTTGGCGGAGGCTTGGGAGCTATTGGTTGATATCGCGGCGGAGCACCCATAGTTGATGTAGAGTTATTAGCGCTAGAAGCAGTTTTAAGGAAATTTTGCTGATGCTGCATTATTTGCAATTGCAAAAGTTGTTGTTGAGCTATTTGTTGTCGCTGCTGCTGCTGACGATCTGCAGCAACCAAAGCAGCTACCGATTTGCTCAAACTTTGTACGCTAGGTTTTTGTAAATGATGTTGTTGTTGTTGTTGCTGCTGCTGCTGCTGTTGTTGTTGTTGCTGCTGCTGATGTTGTTGTTGGGTTTGTTGCTGTTTGGTTTCTTGTCTTTTTTTGGAAGCTTTTAACATTTGATCTCGCATCAATTTCTCACGTCTTAAAATGCACATACGATTATAATCAAATATCGAAATAAGGAATGGTTTGCCGCCAGATTGCACTTGCACCAGCCCAGGCAAACGTCGACCATCGGCTGTTTGGTAGAGTGGCCCATTTTTATGTAATAAATTTTGATTTTCCTCTACTGGCATGAGAGTTGGACGCCAACTTTTACTTTGCAAGCGCTCTTGTGGTGTCAAAGTATCTGGCAAAATTACCACATTGGGTGGAGGTCTGGAATTACCCGACTTTCCCAACAATTGTGGACGTTTATTGACATTTGAAGCGGTGTTTGAGCTACTGTTGTGACTGAGTTGACTACCAGATCGTCTCTGCAAACTAACTAACTCTGGCGGTGAGCTAAGCAGCGAGGCAGTAGTCTTAGGTTGTTGTTGAGCTGCTGCGGCTGCTTCCAATTGATTACCTAACAATTTGTTGGCCACGTCGAGGATTTTCTGTTGCTTACTTTCAGTGGTGGTGGATGCAGACGATGGATGCGTAACGGATCTTAAGCAGCTGGCGGCATTAGATGAAACGGAGGCGGAAGAAGGAGCAGGTGTAGCAGTGCAACTGATTGGTAAAATCTCTACAGATTTATTTATGCCTAATAGATTGCATTTGAGTATACTACGACTATTACTATTGCTGTTGTTACTGACAGTAGTCGAAGTCAATGATACAGTACCGGATGAATTCGTTAACGCCAAAGTCGGTGTTGTCGTTGGTATAACGTTCCCCGAAGCAATTAGATTATCTTTAAGTAGTGATTTCTGCGGTGAGGGCGTAGTCCTCTTACTGCTGCTGTTGTCCTTGGGACGTGCTATTATAGTGACTGCGTTGGTACTTAATTGTTTCGTAAGTTTATCCACAGACAAGCTGCGAGATCGCTGTTGTGAATGAATATTATGTTTATTGGTAGTTGAAAAGGAGGAGTCTTGCAAGGGCGTGGAAGAGGTGCTTAGTTTTGAGATTTCAGTCATTTCAACATCTGGAGTTTCAACAACGTCGTCGTCGTCCTCATCATCGTCTTCGTTAATCTCTACGGTAGGTATTTCAGGTTCGGGTACTTTTTTAGAATTAGCAGACTGATCAATTGCCTTAGGAGAAGGTTCCTGCAGACCTCCGCAATGCCCCTGATCGTAGGAAGTCAGACGTTGTCTAACAGTTTGTGTGTAGACGCTGGCATTCGAAGAGGCGTTAGGTGATAAATTCAAATCACCATTACGGAAATACTTCTCGAGAAGTATGAGATGTCGCAAAAATGAACTTTGATTGCCGTATGGTTTCTGAAGTTCCTCCCACAATCTTCTTGTTGGTTCATCATATTGCAAAAAAGTTTGTACTCGTGTCCAACCCTCTGGTGTTCGCTGACTTGTATTACTGCCGAATGGAACTTTAAAATGTAGACCCAAATCTTCCTCACCCGGAAATAGCTCACGCATCGAAATATTAGGATTGGCCCGTAAAACGGTTGATATATCAGTAGATGATGCACCTTTTTCTGTATTCGTCACAGTAGTAGTATTGCTTTGTAAAATGGCCTTGAGCTTTGACATTTGTTGGGCTTCATTTGGAGGAGACGGTGATTGGTTGACACTAGCGTTGATGTTATTCGCTGATACTAATGATGATTGATTAGATGAATCGGTATTTGAAGCATTGCCTTCATAATCGCGGTCCATGGTTTCTATCGCATTTTCTACCAATAGTACATTACTTGTCACCGTAGCTTTTGTACTTTCAGAACAAATTTCCAAGGAATTGCTGGAATCCATAGGAGATGGGGGACTTTCCTTGGCAGCTGAAGATTCATCTTCAACTGTAGCCGTTAAGGATGCTTTATTAGGAGATGACTCTTGCAAATTTGTATTACTATTTGAATCGTTGTTGGCGGCTGATCCATTATTATCCTCCTCATCTACTTCCGACGCTTCATCACTGCTTTCATGGATGTTGTGGAAGTGTAATAATCTTAAAAAAAAGAAAATAATAAATTAATAATAAACACGTTTGATATAATTCCAGAATCCGTTAGCAATTCTAAAAAAAATTAAAATACAAAAGCTTACCGTTTACGATAATTTTTAATAAATTCGGCCTTCTGAGATTTAGGGGGTTTCATTATTAAATTGGCAAAGTAACGACACACTTTACATGCAGCAGTGCCAATGTCTAACTGAACTGGTATACCCATGTCCGATAGAGCCTTCTCTAAGCGATTGGTGTCCTTAAACAAAAAAGATCACATTTCGGATTCACATAAAGATTCTTTTAATGTATAATCACTTACTGATGGCATACGATAGATTTGGTTTTTAGCTAATCGTCGCTTACACAAAACACATCCCGAATATTGTATAATGGTATCGTAGTGAGCTTGGCATAGCCATACGCACAGAGAACCGGTTGGCATTTCGAAATTCAGCAAGAATTTCTTAATAGTTTTTCTTATACATTTGCGACGTAAGGAATGGACTGCCGGATTTACACAATCCGTTACTACACATTTGCGGGGATTGTTTGCAGAGTTCGAATTTTTGCTGTTATTTGTATTTATTGTTGACTCGGTAACATCATCATTGGCGTCGTCCTCCCCAGGCGCTGGTTGATCATGAATCGATTTTCCTGTAATGGCAGAGGTGGAAGCTGACATGTTTTCTAGATTGCCCGGTGCAGATAAGCGCTTTTTATACGATGGTACATTCGCGCGACGATCCACGTGACGAAAACAGGCATCACACAAACAATTGTCGACGGTTAGTTTTTCTTCATCTTTATCATATTCAAAGGCAAAATGAGTTTTTCAATTAAGCAAATCCTTTGTGCTCCACTTACTTGCTAATATCTTTTGTTGTCTTTCAAGAGATTTAATCTGCCCAACATGACAAGGTGTGTCGTACAAACCAAATTTACCGCTACAGTAAAAACATTGATCCTCACATAGGCGCTCCGGATGAAATTTAAACGATGAAGCCTTCTCTGGTATTAAAATTTCCTCTTTTTCATCTTTTTTGGAACTCACACTGGCTGCTCCATGATTTTCATGCTGGTCTGAATTGGAAGAATCTATAGTAAGAGTTTGGTTGTGATTTGTAGACGTAAAACACACACACACGCAACGAACAAAACATGTATACCGATGAAAAAAAGATACACAAAAAACAAAAAAAAATTATGTAAAGAAAAGAATAAGAAACAAAAATTTAAAAAGAGAAAGAAACCTTAAATTTTTATTCTTATAACAAAAACAACCATGTTAGTGAACGTTTTATAATGATCAATAAAAACAGATGAAACATTGCAAACGAAAAAAATCCTTCCGCATCAGAGATAATCTCCATCATCGGAACTTACAGTTCTGAGCTTTTTAGTAACCAATTGTATTCACATAGTCGTAATGCGATTGCTTCTACCATAGCTTGCGCATGTTACGAAAATCAAATATTTGTATACAAACAAATCCACATCGGAAATTCCACAGCCTATAAACTGCGTATTTACGGTTACCTTTTTTACGCCCTGTCCTAAATTCTTTCGCGTACAATTTATCACTTGATTTGATTTTTATTATCAATCTAATCAAATTTGAAGTCGGGTTTTATTTGCTATTCAAATAGACATAAGCCCTTAGTTTTTGGTTTTTTTTTTTTTTTTTTTTGCCGATAATACTCCGATTAGCTTGAGAAATCAGTAATCTGACGAATCAATAAATTGTTGGGATTGATAATCAATATCTAGCTCTGATTGCTTTCTAAATACTCAAATAATTGAAAGCACTCTGTTCACATTGACTTGATGGTTGATTACTCACTGAGCGTGGAGGATGATATTCAAGAAAAAGTCATTAAGTTCAAACACCGAAAGTTGCGGGAAAAGGTAATACATACAGAAAACATTTATTTACACACTATGAACGTGCACCCACCAAGTTTTGATATATGGGTGGTGTCGCTGTAATGGGTACTACTAGTAATAATGTAAGACGGCTGATGATGATGATGGAGATGCTGATAACTATTTGAGCTGTTAGAACGATTATTATGAGATTTTCTAGCATACGAGGTGGTAGTAGCAGTAGTAGTAGTAGATAAATGATTACACGATTGTGATAAAGCTATTCTAGTGTTAGAGGTAGTTGTTGTAGTTGTTACATAAAAACTAGGAATACAAGTTGTGGAAGAAGTATATGATTTCTGTAGCGCACCTTCATTCTGCAATTGGAGAAAATTAAAGAAAATCAATTAAATTTTAAGCAATATTTGCAAATCTCCCGACGACTTACCTCATTTTGTATTGTGTAATAATTATCCTCACCGTGAGTCTCACGATCGTGCTGATTGCGATCGCTATTGTTAGTACCATGAGCGCGACCACGCCCCTTTTGGAATGTCATCTTAAGCGATTGCCGTCTATGCTGCTGCTGCTGTTGATGTTCTTTAATGGCTACACTAACTGTTGAGCCAGTGGTCTGGGCCGTTTTACGACCATTGGTTGTACTGTTGATGCTACCTGTTGAATTACGATTAAGTTTGATGACTGTCTTCAAGGTGCCTGTGTACTCATGATGTAATGCGGATGCAGCATGTATTGCATTATGTTTACCATTTCGTTTGCTATGATGGGGTTGTTGTTGCTGTTGCTGCTGTTGCTGTTGTTGTTGAACAGCCCTCGAAGCTTCCACAGCTGCCGCCGAACTTTGTATTACTTCAAGACGCCGCTTTTCAGCCGCCTTATGTGTAACCAAACCTAAATGTTGTAGATGTTGCTCCTTCTGACGAAGCGTTTCTTCATCGTTGTCCAAATCTACCGTAACCCACGAATTAGTGTCGTTCGAATGTGAAGATTTCATCGATGTCGCATCATCATCTCTTTGCGCATTTGAAATACTTTTTTCACTTATATTGTCCAATGGCTTAGTATCTGGGATATTTACATCATTCAAGAGAGCAGACTAAAGTAATTACAGTAAAAAGTTTGTAAAATGTGAAAAATAAGGAAAAGCAACTGCAAATTCTACTAACCTTTTCTTCTTTAAGATGTTCTTTCTCCAATTTCTCTTGCTTCACTTTAATTTCCCCATCTTCACTGCAGCTAGGGAGTGTTTTAAGTTCGACAATATTTGTACTTTTGGTGAGTTTATCCATATCTTTCTTAATTTTTAAATCCGAAATTTCTATTTGATCTTCATCGTCAGTTAATTTATTGATCTCTTTTTTGACTATTTGTTTTTGTGTAGAAGAAGTTTGTGGTATAATCGACTCTTGTGTTTTAGATGTCTTATCTTTAGTACAACGCTCACCAAGCTTTTGCAGCTCAGCATCGATTTTAGCCAAAACGTCATCATTATTTAATTCGATTTGCAATTTAACAGAATCGTCTTTTAAAACTTTTATTGTTTTTACATTTTTTTCAGCCTGGATTTTTTTGGGAGAATCCAATTCATCTGAAGAGGGTTGTATGTCGGTTATATCATCCAAATCAGCTAAGTCATCTTCAGCTACAGGCTGTTGTTCCTCTTCCATGTCTTCTTCCGGCTCTTCTTCTGCTTGCTCATCATTTATAGACGCATTATTATCCATAGAAATGCATTCACTCTCATCTATAGTAAGTTCATCTTCTTGTTCAGGTTCTTCGACATTTTTTTCTTTGCGTGATCTATCCAAGATATCGGTTTCTTTAAATTTTTCGTTTTCATTTGACAACAAAACATCCTCATCTACGGCCACATCACTAAAATTCTCTTTAAGTGGTTTGTCCCCATCATCGTCTTCTATAAGCAGCGGGCTTATTCGATCCAAGTTACTAAGAAGACTAATATCGTCTTCCGGGGAGGCAGATTTTTTTTCCTCCATACTTTCATCGAGACGTAGCGTGCCTTCTTTCATCGTATCACTAGCAGAAGAATCGTCCAATATTGCATCTTGTATGGTCTTCGCCGTCCCTGTTGGAGACACATTCGTTTCCAAAGCATTGTGTTCCTGAACTATAATTGTTCCCAATTTGGGATCTTGTTCTATACCAAGATTATTTTCTAAAAATTTCGGTTTCTTATAGAAACGTTTGACAATTGTTTCACTGACTCCCTCGCTTATTAATTCTGAGGGACTTAAGGATGCCGCCTTCTCTGAATCGCCACCGCTACCACCAGAGGCAGCAGATGTGCTTGCTGCGATCGGAGTTAAAGTTGCTATTTGCGCAGACGTCTGTCCTTCGTTCTCTGCAACGTCTGCACCGGATACTACCTCTATTACTTCAGTATTAACAATTAAGGGCTGTTGCAAACTATCCGGTTTACTATTCATTAGTTCTTCTCCTTCGTCTTCTTGAACTACTACTACTAGTTTAGATTCGACTATATCGACAAGAGCAAGTTTTTCTGGCTTAATATTAGCCAGCACAATGTCGTCAGTATTATCTGAAGAAGCGGTACTATCTTTAGAGTCTTCGTCTATAATCGAAGATGACTGAGTCTTTGCATTAGCTCCTACATTACTTTTTAGCAAGCTACGACTATTAGAAGTAATGCGACGACGTTTGGGTTCCGGATTAGTCGCTGCTGTATTGCGAGCCGGTGATGCCCCTTTGGATTGTCGTGTAGATCTAGTACTAGGCGATAAACTAGGACCGTTGTTTGATTTACGCGCACCCCATCTACCGCGTCCCCTTCCCGAGGTGGCAGTAGTGGTGGTAGTGACTATGGTGCTAGTATTTGCCGCTGACGTTGTAGTGGTTGATATTAGAGCCATACTTGCAAGATGTTCAATATCATGTTCACTATCTTCGGCTATTTCTTGTGTACTGGCATTTGTGTTTTGTGAGGCGTTAAGCGGAAGATCATCGTCTTCCAATTCAGGATCTTTGGCCTCGACTTTTATGAATTTCAATAAAGGTTCCTCGGTTGAAGAGCGTGTATCTACGGACCTTTTACGTTTATTTTGGGGCGATTCAACCAGAGGAACTGGCATTTTCCCACGTCCGGCACCCCTGCCTCTACCTCGTGCGGCAGGGGGGGTTTCTGAGCGCGAACCACTCCCTGCAGCACCAGTCGATTGACGTTGACGCGTGATACGAGTGCTAGTGCTGATAGCGGCACTTGTTACTACCGCACTATTAGAGGTAGTATTACGTGTAAGACGATTCGCCGTTGCTGTACTTAAGCCACCAGAAGAGCTTCCTGCTGCCACGCTAGTCGTCACTTCTCTCGCCTCCTTGAGATCTTTTATATCACTTGATTCTTTCGTTTCCTTTTGTTGATCTTTATTTTCGACCAACTCTTCTTTATCTTCCTTTTCCTGTTGTTCTTTAAGCTCTTTGGCCTCTTTCAATGACTTACGGCCTCTTATCTGGCCCGTTCGCTTAGTGACGATGGTTGTTGCAGTTCCTCCGCCATCTTCGCTTTCACTATTATTGGTCTCGACTGCCTCCAAGATGGCGTTGTCTTTTTTATTTGTCGGTGAGCTGAGTAACAATGGCGAACTTCTCGTCACACGAGTTTGAAATGGTTTACTTTCCTGTTTTGCTTCCAACTCGAGCTTCTCTGGACTACCAGTGCAATTGGCGGAAGCATTTGTTCCCATTTCCGCTTTGCACGTTAACACAGTATCGACATTTGATTGTGATGTTAAAGGCAATTTGGTTGTTGTAACTGTTGTTGCTGTTGTAGTTGCGATTGTCGTTGCCGTTGTTGTGATTGTAGCATTATCAGTTTTTGTTGTCGTTCCAGCGAGCGTCGTTATAGTTTGTGATTTGCGGGTAGACATCGTTTAATAAATTCTAATAAACTTGGCTACTGGGAGGGGGGGATTAAAGCGTTTTAAAATTTAACACCGTACCGTACAAGCGCGTGATGTAAAAATGAACTCGCTTCAATTGTCACTTCATACGAATTTTAGGATTTTCCCACACATCCCATAAATATTTTTATTGGTTATTTTATGATTTAGATATATTTGCGATGTGCTCTTTTTTTTTTTTTTTCCTTTTCTCAAAAATAAATGAGAAAATCTATGATTTGTTCTTTTTATTATGCAAATAATAAATTGGTCCCATTTTGTAAGGTTAGGTTTCTGTAACTGCAAATAAATTAAAATATAAAAAAACACATTATCATTAGAATTATTATTCGATAACGGTATCTTTTGGTTACTAACTACAAAACATTCTTAAAACTCTTACGGAAATTTGTTGAAATGTTAAAAACACTCAATAATTACATCCTCGCTTAAAACAACTTACGAATCTCTTTACTTATGGAAAGCGTTTAGCAATCCATGCATGCATACATACATACATGCACATACACATACACATACACGCATATGTAAATAACCAATTCGATGTTGCAAGCAGTACCAGCAGCGGATTTTAGTAGACTTGATTAATATACACGGGAGATGCTGTCGTTATTCGTGCCTGTGTAGTGTGCGTACTGTCGTTTTCAGTTTTATTCTTGCGATAGTTATTCATATTTTTGTTATCTGTGTTGTTGTTTTAGTTTATGTTGTTGTTGTTGTTGTTATTGCTGTTTCCTTAAAACCGGTTTATACATATATATATATATATATATATATATATATGTGTATATTCATACATAGATATATGTATATGTATCCACATTTGCAGGCATAATATCTGTTAGTGTTCATTTGTTCTCTCAATACATTCCTTTAAGCATAAAATTTATTTAGTTTTTTGCAAGCCAAATTTTGTTATATTCAAAAGAAAACGATACAATTATGTACTCAAAGCACAGAAATATGTACAGCAGCAAGGAGTGTTTATCTCTCTCTCCCTCTCTCTCTTTCTCTCCCTATATATATACATATATATATATGTATATATATATATATATATATATATATGTATATGTTAGTTCGCTCATGTGTGTTTAAGAGGACCTTATTGAAAGATTGTTAACATTGGATGTAAATGCGAAATGCAGCTAAAACTTACAAACCTCAAAAAGGATAGCAACATAACATAATCAACTGTTGCAAATAAACATATATGTGTACGACTATTAAATTGTAGAGGACAGGTTCAATAGCTTACTTAATTTTAGCTTTACATGTACTCGACTTTCCGATTTAAGTTGTGCGTGTATATTAATCGTAAGTAAATAGAATTTGCTAAAGCTGTTACAGGTTGAGACCAATTTGTAATCCAGGATCTGTTTTTTTTTTTTTTTTTTTTTTTTTCAATATTTCAGCTTTTCAAATACTCCGAAGGGTAATCAGGAAACAAGGTCAACTTGATGAATCCAAATATATTTTTTGTTAAATACATTCACTCCTATGTTTAATGCATTTCTTAAATCACTGTCTGCCTAATCAAAAACAAAAAAAAAACAAAAAATGGAAAAAATGAACGATACTCAACCGATTTTGGAGGAATAGGGACCTAAAGGCTATGATTTATTGGAATTTAATGTCTACGCCATTGGTTTACGAGTTATACGAAAGCATCACTGAGAAGGGCCTATACGAAAGCTAGAGTAGAAGATAAGAGAATCTATGTATGATCCAAGGTCTCCTTCAAGGGCGACGCAAGACCAATCGAAGCTCTCTAATTATTTAGTGTCTGGGGCAGGCACCACGATATTTCGCGAAAGTACAGAATTTATGTATGATCGAAGCTCTCCCCGAAGGGCAGTGCAGGGCGACTCTAAGCTCTTGCGAAAGGTCAGAAATTGCACCTTTTGGCCGCCCACTTGCGGTACGGTACGTTTTCAAAAATACATACGACCGTTTTTTGCATATGCGACTTATCGAGTTACGCATCGTAACACCCGTAGACTGCATAGTTCGGGCATTTTTACAGTCTTTGCATTTAGACGACCCATACACCTTGGCCTGCTATCCAACTCTTTCTATTATGGATTTTAAATGTTCAAGGAGAAGTATTGACGCAGCAATGTCAGGCACCTAATAACACTACAACCTCTGTAGTGCTGCTTTCAGCTCTGTGATAAATCTTGAGTCGATAGCTTAGTAAAGGTGTGTGCTAGGAAACGATGTTTGATACTCTTGTTGACTTCGCCGGGACGATGGAACATGGGTCTATTAATTGGCCTCCAGAAACTGGGTGACTGCCTATTCAGCCCCCGCCTAAACGCGAGCGCACTAAAAAGACTTTCAAAGAGATTATCCCTACTTTATGCATATCTATATATATGTATATATATATATATATATATGTTTCAAATGAGGCTCACAACAGATAAAGCAATCAGACAAAGCTTTCTTTGAGTATCGGGGCTTAGCGTAATGCAACTCCTTTCTGCCGGGTCTACCCATTAACCATGCATGTTATTTATTCTCCATGTGTCATATGCGGGAAGTTAAAATTGTAGAGAGATTCTCTCTTGATTTTTCCATCACCATTATCACGTTTCGTTGGTTCTTCCGAGACTTTATCAGCAGAAAGTTAACACAAATCGTTCCATAAACCAATTTTCGTCTGATTCAGCTTTTTTTCATTTCTCGAAACTAAAAAAAACCGCTTAAAAAGGTGGTGTTTTGATTCGAATGGAAAGATCGAACAGAGCCGCATTGCAAGCATACGTGTATAGATGAAAGTAAACTGGCATATCTTGGCATATTCTATATATACCCCGTAAACTTTTAAAAATATTGCCATAAAATTTCATACAAATGTCAATAAAAATGTTGTGCCAACTATTTTGATGGGCATGCCCGCGCGCTATAAACGGAAAAGTTGCACACACTATGAAATATCGGTTTTTCTCTTTTTTAATTGTCTTGATATCTGTATCAAGTACATGTGAGGGAAGAAAGTAGACCGAATTCCTATCCTTGCGATACTTTTGTATCCTGCATGAAATAGAGCAACACTGGGATTATTTATGTTTCTTGGAACTTTCTCAATCATACGTAAGTGTGAGGCCAGCAGGCACATTGTTTTGAAAATGGTTGTAATCTAACGACATTGGCGGAGCTGTTATTAATGCTGCACTATATCATCTGTTATCGACAATTTGTAGCACTTTTGTCGATACCAACTTTGTCAGCCAGGAAAACCATTACCTGAACTTACTTATAATGCATCATTAGGTATAGACGATGTACGATTAAATTTATTCGTAGGCCATGAATTGGACAACGAACATGCACATATATATTCTGGCAGTTGGTGGAATTTTCACATTCACTTTCTTTAAATAATAATTATGTCCGTCCTTTCGAAGTCTGAACATCTAATTTGCGATCTAAACGAATCGTTTCCATCATCATCCCCTTTATAAGGTACCCCCCTTACGTAATCAAAGCTAACGAAAGAGAACAATATTATGAATGCTCCTGCTTATTTCGTACTTATTTTGCGAGGTTTATTGCAATTGAACGATTTCTGCTATCATTTGTTTTATCCGCCTGAGTGGCCGAGTGGGCAAAGAATCTCGAGAAACAAACGATTCAATGATCGCGTCTTTAAATCTCAAGTGAGGTGGAGTTTCAATAAAGCCTGTAACCTTAGGCGCTAGTGCTTTAAGACTTGACTCCTTGAGTTTCTTTCTCTAGGCTAAATTAATTATAATAAGAAGAATTGTAATATAATTGTTGTCAACAACTATTAGGTGGGAAGCAATTTGTCAATCAATGTGAATCCATTTTACAGGATACTCCACACCTCAGAAGACTGGAGTAGAGAATTTGCAAAAAAAATTAGTATCCAATTTATGAAATTTCAAACGCACAGAAAATGTTGATAAGTATAGAAAGTGATGGTAAGAGACATTGAATAATGAGAAAAAAAAAATTAATAAATAAAATATTTCTAAACTAAGTCGTTCTATAAATTCAACCTGGGTATGCCGGACTTGATTTAGGGGTTAATGCAATCATTTTTCGACTTAAATGCATCGGCCAGCGGTTTTTACTAATAATTTTGCTGGAGCAATGGGTAATGGATTGTATCCAATTGACCGCCTCGAATGGAAGCACTATACATCATCAATGTCGCTTAAGCCTGCACTGTAGTTGTGCACCTAACCCTTTTTTCACACAGGCTTGTTTTACATGATCTTAAAATAACACGGTTCACCAGTGAGAGCACGAATTTTTTGTTCTAACGCGAATTCATAAAAAGGAAAAATTTTTTTAATTTCAATTTTGACTAATTGTCTCATGGAAACTTAGGTATACAGCAACAAGATACAATTGAGGGAATACTGTGATCAAAAGTCAGACGGGTTATTCCCACACATATGTTTGCGACTTGCTCGGCTGCTTGGTCGTCAATAACGAACAAAATTCTTCATATGAATCAAATCCGGCAGTTGTGCTAGACATACCCGACATATCTACTACTAGTGGTATCATTTTTGATCCAGTTCGTAATAAACGTACGCGCTTGTTTTCAAGTAGCAATGAATAGTTGGAAATTGATTTTCATTCCTAAATTCAATTTCAAATTTTGTATGTTGTATGTACTTAAGGGCTGAATTTTCATTTCACAGGATTTTTAATGTTTTTTGTGCTGAAGTGTGGGGGTATACTCATTTAGTTTTTTATCCATAAAGAAGCATGAAATTCTGAATTGATCAAACCATGTCGGTCCCTCTGTGCGTCTATGTGGTATATGTTGTTGGCTCTCTCCTGGTCGCAAAAATGAAGATATGGACTTCAAATTTAGTAGAAACATTGGAGGTTTCTGCACGCTGGTTGGCATTGAAAATAGGCCAAATCGGTGGGAGCGGAAGTGCGCAGTGGAGCGTTTGCACGTTTTTTTTTTTGAAAAAATATATACAGAGTTTTTATCTTACACGATTTTTTAATGTTGTAGAACATATCCGAAATGACTGAATTTACCATATGTCGCATGCATTTTTTTACACGACTTTTTTGCATGGATTTGTAAGGAACGCAGTTGCGGTGCAAGAAAAAACTGTGTATAGTTTGTACGTTGGGTATCTAGAACAACGTCATTGTCCGCACAACGCAGAACGGGTGTGCTTTGAATTTGGCAGAAAAAGTAATGCTTGCACGATTTAATTTTTTTTTCGCACAAACCCCGACCTATTCAAAGTTCCAAAAGATTGTGTTGTTTACACTTAAGTGTAATACTTGTACCACATTTTAGTTCAGTATCTGCTTTATGCGTTAAGTTGCCTGTTTTTGTTTTTCTGTCATATTGTCTTTGATCCTGCGCTTGCGGCTATAAAGATTCGGGAGACGGGCTGTAGATATGCTCGTATATGTATCAATATGCTTTACAATTATTTTATAAAATTTATGAACCATCGTCACCTAAGTAGAGATATGGAAAAGAAACAAAGAAAAAAAAAAAAAAAGGATTTTCGTACATCCATTGGCAAAGGGTGGAATAATAACATGTCAATGCTTCGAGAATTAAATGAATTGGAGAGAAAACGATGAGTGGCATACGTTAATAGAAAACTTCTAACGAATTTTCTCTGGAACTTATCAAAGTACGTTATCCAATAGAGGATTACTGTTTCAAGCCATTGCGTATTTTAATCTCTTTTGATTGCAACTTCTGTAGTAATTCATCTCTCTCGACGTACATATCTCCATGCACATGATTGCAACCGACGCGTGTGCCATAAAAGGTAATTTCGTTTAGTTAGTTGGTCTGTATTTTTTTTTTTTTATAGAAAAACGCAGACACAAAGGGGCGATCACACAGCCTAACAAACAACGAAACAAAACTTAATATAAAGTGTATGAGAAGGGATTGTTGGGCATTATTTAGAAGCAATATAATGGGATTTGTAGCTGATTTTTTTATTCTTTTTTTATTTTTTATTTGTATTTTTTTTTTATTTATTTATAAAAATTAAAATCATTCATACGTCATGTCGACTGCATGTGCGAGTTGCCTATTTTGCCAAATGAGTTAAGTCGACTTATAAATAATAAAATAAAACATTTGAGAAAATTTTATTCGAATTTACAATAAAAATAAACTCACAAAGCAATTCATCGAGCAATAAAAACATTTGCTATGACTGTTACACGTTCTTATTGCAACAATTACTAATGAGTAACAAAATCTACAAAGTTACATAAAAATCAATCCTAAACATTTGGCATTAGACAATCTTAACACAAACTAATTCAGAAAAAGACCAAACGTTTTAATAAATTAGTAAATAAATAAATAAATAAATAAATAAATAATAATAAAAATTAAATAAGGAAAAAAAAGGCTCGTGGCCGGTTCAAAGATTCGGCGGAGATCGCCTATAAAACCTCTTTCGATTACCTTATGCACTGCCATCTCTCAAACACATTTAATTAAAAAGAAAAAAGGAAGCAATTTCTAGTTTTTCTCCATTTATATTAGTATTAGTAAGCTTGCAATGCTTAACGCAATACTGCCAAGTGTGAAAGCATTCAATTTATTGATTATTGGCTAAATGACTAAATCAAGTAAGAAATAACGAGTCCTAATAGAGATAAACGGCTTGAATATCTATCACACGAAACATATATGTATATAAAGTCGAAAAGTTTTTCATTACCTGGGCGACCGAAGCAACTTCTACAGAATATTCGTACCCTATTTTATGATAATATTTATATTTATCGATTGGTATTTAGACAACGCTGAAAATAAGCAAAAAAAAAAAAAAAAAAATAGAATATTTGGTTTTATCCGTATTTACCCCTGAAGAATGTTTCAAAAAGCTTCCTCTGCGCTTGATACCAGGGATATAGATGCATATCATTTACGAGAAAGCTTTTCCCAGACGATCAGTGCTCAACCGAATTATGAGCATTTTTCTTTTTGTTCTTTTAAATTCCTTAGCCTATGTTGTCGAGTGTAGGGACCGATCACTTCCATGTTAAAACAAGTTGTTTGTTCTTGTTTATGGACCGTGATGTTTACTTTAAAACTTTCTATTGAAAACTCTGTCTAAATTTAGGAGTTAGGCTCACAGACTCCATATAAAGTCTCAAAAATTGATACAAATTAATGAGGATTGAAAAGCTGAACTGACTGATTTACAAAGAAAACTTTAACCGCATAATCCAGACGCCTCCGGGTGCTTTACGTGAATACGCACTGCCGTCAAGGCTTAATTCCTTAGCAGTCAATGGCACGCCGAGTGGGAGAAACGCGTAGTCAGCGCCATGAGGGCGATTCGTTCCCGAACGCCAAATGCAGATATGATATAGTAGGAGCGAGGCCCGCATAGAAGGAAAGCCGAAATTCGGCTCAAATAACGGGCAAGGGAATCTTGACAAATTAATGAGATACGCTACAATACGAAAGAACAAAGTCTTAATAAGACATACTTTCACCTTACTACCCATGCTCGTCTCTAAAAGTCATAGGTTTTACCAAAATTAAGCTAACAGTTTTGTTTTAACACTTAAAGGCATTAGATAATATATGTCTTCATTATGTTTCTACTTCATTTAGATTGGTATCGCTATGAAAGTTGTCATCTATTGCAAGCAATCTATTTTAAAAAATTTTTACAATTCCTTTGTAGGTCGGTGTAACAAAGGAAATAAATTGCAATATTAGCAAAAGTATTATAGTCAGGCATGGCCTGTCATTAAATACCCCACACTACTGTACTTCATAAAGTTCATTTATTTTTGTGATAAAGTGCCATAAATGATCCTTGTTTTTCAATTATAGGAATACTTTGCATGGGAGCTTTTTCATGGGAGCGGACCAGAATGTAAACTGACGTAGTCCAACCTTATTGAAATTGATTTTCTTGTCAAGCACCTTTTTTTCTCATAAGATACTGAAGGCACTAAGGTGAGTGGCGATCGCATAGCCAAGGGAGAAGAGGCTCGCGACTACTAGGTCAGCGGCTGCGAGTTCGAATCTCAGCGTAATACACCATACTTTGTAAGTAGCTGCATATATAGTGACTGGGTACTATAGTTAACTTTGCTGTGCCTTTTCATCGATGTCTTTCCTCATAGTGTCATAATGGAAAGCTTTAATCTTAATAGTGCTGCTTAATTCGGCAAAATGTGCTTTTATAGCCTAAAATTAATAAAAAAATAAAAAAAAAATTAGGCTCTATCGCCATATAAACACTTAGGTTTCATGAGAGCCCTTACGCATGTTACACTTCGGAAAATTGGCCTACGTGGCAAAAGTTGCGGTTACGCTTTATGGCAAATTACTATCATAAATATATTCTTACTATGAAACATTTTAAATTGGACTATTTTGTTATATAAAGCCTTACTTTTCTCGGAAACGCTTATCCGATTCGACTTATCCACATCAAGTTAATGCACAATTTTTTTCGACATATTTTGGCTATCGTAACTTTTTTCTCTTCTTTTAATATGAAGCGTTGTTTGAATTTTCACTTCAGTAAGATTCGCTCTTGAGGGAAAACACATCAATGTATTAAATACCGTCAACATACCTCAAAAATTGTGACCTATCAGTTGAACATAAAAACACATGGTCAGTTATAAGGCGGAGAGACATTAGATGGGCAAAAAACCAAGGTTCTCAATCGATCAGTATATTGAAAGTGGGTACATTTTGCTATTCGGTTTACCAAAAGCCAAGCAAAGTCTTCTTTCTAAATCCATTGAATCTTAGGCTATCACGTTAGGCTATGCGACGTTTCGCTATCTTCAATTTCCGCGTTTTTCTCAATTTGTTGCAAGACTTCTGAATCGATGTATTAGAAGTTTATTTAAATTTTAAACTTCGTACAGGAAGATAAAATTGGACATGACTCGGTTCAGTTGAATCAAGTATTAAAGTGATTATCAGCACATACTATGGTACCAATGCGGAATAAAATTAAGTGAATAAAAACAGGAAGTCTGGGTTCGTCTCGAATCTGGTTTTAGATCAAATATCTCTTACAGATTATAATCAACAATGTTTTGACTGTTTTGAACATGTGACCCATAGGGATCTTCGCGACATGAACCGCAAGTTGTTGTGATGTTTTCTCTATTGTTGAAGAATTACGTGTATTTGAAATTTTGCACTATCAACCACAGAGATTAACATAACGCATGCGTATGCATTGTGCTTTATACTCAAATGTCCAAATATTATATAGTTGCATGGGTGTGCATATAGTTGAATATACAGCTTGCATGCAATACTGCAGCAAACAAAATGAAATTGCGATATGATTAGCATTTCAAGCGTCATATAATTTTAAAATATTAAATTTTGTTAATTATAAGTAAATTTAGGAAATGTAACAAACAAATTTCAGTTAAAAAAAAAAAAATTTAATAAATAAACTTTTTAAAATGTCCTCTAATCCCTTTGCTGTTGCTCTAAACGGAAACTAAACGTATCATCAAATTTTTCTACTGTTTTATGATTGTGTAGCAGCAATGGAAGGCACGTTATGCGTCATAGTTGTGTTGTGCATTGCATTACCGCAGTAATGTACTCTGCATATTCAGCGTTCAGCTCTCAAGATTACATATAACAATCTTTAGTGTTCTACGTTAACTTTAGGATCGGCAATAGTCCAATAACAGGTGACAAATGAACAGAGCCAGATTGACTCCGAACTTTACGCAGCGATCTTTGATGCCTATTTGCATGTACTATGAGTCGAAAAGCACATGCCTAATGTATTCCTCCTATCTGTTCCTTAGTGGTGGTGTTGGTCATAATCGAAAAGGTTATATCTGTCTCAGAGCGAATCTCCATTATTTACAAGATCAAATTGGTAAATTGGGATTATATAACGTATTTTATTGAATATCTAGACAAGTTTATTAACTGCCAGTTGGTGTTTACTTTTAGTTCTCTATGACTCTCGCAAAAAATTTGCATTAGACTTTTCATTAATATCTCTTGTAGCTTGTAATTTACCCCACTTTCCCTATGATTCAGGTTTTCCCACGTGCATCATGCACACTCCCACCTTGTATCAAACTTTTGCAACAATCTTCATAAAGGTTTCGGAATATTGTTCGCTCTGAAGTTATAGTTTCTAGCATATGGGGAGCGGGATCAGCCATTTTGCTCAAACTTGATATGTGGCCTTTATCTACGTATGCTAGACGATAGCTGTCTATCAACTACGTTTCCATTTTAGCAGACAGCGGCAGGTAGATGAACACTGTTAAGTTGACTAAGAGCTTCGCGATAGTCAACCGGGTATACTGGCGAGTATTTTTATTTGCCACGTTAGTGAAAAGGACGAACTTATATACTTAGATACTTATAAAGTAAGGACATACCCATTTCAAATTTGGCGCGAATATTTTTCAGGACTATCTAAAAACCCGACTTTATCTGTACTTAGCTTCCATTAATTTTCTTATGGCTTACTAATTTTAATAACGAATCTCGTCTAATAATTGTATTGTATTTTTATTACAATTGTATGCGATATTAAAACGACTTTTTTCTTTTAAGTAAAAGGCTTCACCGAGCATGACAGACTTTGAACGTTTATGCTATGCGCAAAAGAAAGAGGAAAAAAAAAAGACAATATTTGTGCTCCGAAGAACTGAGTGTTTACCTGCGATACTTAACTCGCGATTAATATTAATGTTGTTACATGAATATTTATATTATTACAACTTGATAATACACCAAAAGAAGAAATAGTTCTTAAAATATTCTAAGTGCACCAAATCGAATGAAACTGTGTAAAATGAATGAATTTGCCTCTTTACATAGTGATCAATCGTGACAGTGCGAAAAGAAAATTGATTGCACATGAATGTGGCTTTTCTCATGAAATAACCGCATTTGAAAGACTCCAATTGAATTACGATATAAGAGAAAAATTTAGAAAAATTCCCCCGAGCACAAACCAAGAACCAAAAAAAAAGTTAAGAATAACTGAACTGGTAAACTGCTTTCTTACTTCGATCATTGAAGAATAGTTACTTATTTTCCCTTGGCAATATGGACGATTTTTTGCCTAAGATTTCTTAAGAGGATCCATCACTTATTTCGGGCAGCCACACCTTTTTGATAATATTTCCTTAATTTTCTTACCAACACATCGATGTAGTGACAACTGCAAAAATGAACAACAAATTCTGGCCATATATGTGTTGTTCGAATACGTTTACATTGCAATCTTTTCGTCTTAGTTTCGTTTACAAACAATGCACACACGGTATGTAAGTTAAAAGCTAAAGAATCAAACGTCAATATTGTGAGTAAATCTAATTTTGTTTTTTAAATATTTTTCTGTCTAAACATGCGATTCTGTCGATGCAATTAACTGTGGATAGTATACTTTCAAGTGATTTCTTCCAATCGATAACATGCGATAATAACAGACTATTTGGCGGGACTTAAAAAACGATAATGCTCATCGCGCTTGTGATAATAGAGGATATTAAATGGAGAATCCATCCAACTCCCTTACCGGAAATTATGCCCATTCAGTTCAATTGCATGATAAATGCTAGAAGGTTTAAAATGTATGTACAAAATGAAATGTATATATATAATATGTACGTATCATCACGGCTAAAAATGTCAATAGTTTCTTTCGTGGAGAATGCAATTTCTTACACAAAAACAAAATATCTTCCATCTCTATAAGAATTGCATAATCACTTTGTAAGAATAATTATGCTTTTGATTGATTGTAAGTAAGTGTAAAGTAGCACTTACCACACATACATTCACGAATAGCCGTGAATTAATCCCTGATCATAAACCATGCAATGGTACATGAATATTGAAAAGATGATTTTTGTTTTGTTTAATATTGAACGGAAGTTGTGTGTATTTTTGTTGATATCTTTCCTTTTCTTTTTTTCTTTATTTTGAACGTTTTACGCAAGATACACGTTTGAAGGGTGGTATTTGGTCATTTAGGCCATTCGGCTGGCTAATAAATAACACTTGTTTCTATGCACAAAATATTTTTATATTTTTTTAAGGGCTTTCGATTAATGGTTTCTTTTAAACGTGATACTCATAATAATTGTACACAGAGGCTTTACAAAAATCTCCTCCTATATAATATAAACTAAAATATAATAAAACACTTTTTTATTTATAATAATTTTAAATATTTCATCTCTTATGATTTACATATATTTTCTAACACCTTTTCTTTTATTCTCTTATACACACGAATTTCCTTAGTAAGAAAAAAAAAAAAACAAAACACCATTTTCCTGTTTTATGTTTTTCCTTAACATTGAACATAATAACTCATCAGAGTATATTTTGCATACAAATACGAAACATGCAGAAGGCACTGAGAGTGAGAGAGCGCAAGCAAAAAGTATGTTCAGTTATATTTATAAAGAATGGTAGCCATGTTTGTTTTGTTTGCTTTGCTTTTCATATTCGATTGAAAACAGAAAAATAAGAAGAAAAAGCGAAGCCACACAGATAATATTTTGTTAATATTACTGTTTTAATAGTCAAAGGAAACGCCAACAAAACGGAAATTGTTGATGACATTTAGTTTTAGGTAAAGAAAAAGCGTGAAATGATAAGCAGTAGGTAAAGCAATTTAAAAAACGTACATGTAAGGAAAGAAGAAGGCATAGGAAAATAAAAAAGGAAAAAATAAGTTAAAACAAGACAACACGAAAACTTCGTATTAAGAAAAACAAAAGAAAACACCAAGAAAACTTTTTTCTTTTCTTTTGATTAGAAAATACATAATAAACGCTCCATGCATTTCTTTTTTCTCTCGCTGTACTTAATATTTTGCATTAAATCGCTTTCATTAGAAATATATATTAACAAGCAAAGAAAATATTAATTTTTGAGATCTTCTTTAGTAATTTGTTGAATTTTCTTATTAGTTTTCGTTCTTGAAAAAAAAAAAGAAATAAATAACAATAACAATAATAATAATAATAAATAATATTGAAAATAGATGCAAAATATTTTTAAGGACAAGAAAAAATGGAAGTCAAATGGTTAGTTTTAAAAACTAAATTAAATTTCGTATACACACGCACACTCGCTCATATATTCTCAGCGACACTAACAAATATAAAATAAATCTTCATCACCAAAAACATTGTGTTAAAACTCAGTAAAGCAAAATCTGTAAAAAGAACAGCAGCAACTGTATGAACAAAATATTAATCGAAAAAAAAAACCCAAGTCGCTTATACTGCACTCCCCTGCTCATGCAGGCGAGAACAAACGCTCTTTTTAAATTTTACAGTTTTCGATTCTGTTAAACTTTTTTTTAAAGCTGTTACTAACATTTATTTACTCTTTTCAATAACAGTTTACTCTTTTCTAGCTTTTCGTGCAGAAAGAAACAAATGACAAATGTTTTGCTTGTATTTTGTTGTTGCAATTTTACTCAAATATTATTCCTCAAACATTACACCGGCCGTATAAAACCCACTTCGTCGGGGTTGAAAACAGAACTAAACTCTTCAATTGCTATTTGATAGTGGTGAAGCCGACGGTCTCGTCTATAGCTGACTGTTATTGTGTCTCATTAAAATCAAGTTGGCATAGTGCTGCTCTGTTCGTATTTTTTGCGTTTCGTTCTCTTCTGCAAACTTCGTGTACACGAAGCGTGTTTTCAATGTGTTTCTCTCCTTCTCCGTGTTTTCTGCCTATACAATGAACAGCTGTTACTATTAGCGGCAATACGGCATTTATTTCAGCAATTGTTTGTAAATGTGTATGTATAGGGTATAAATATTATATATTAACTCTGTTGCTTACTTGCGTACTTTTTGTTGTTATTGTTTAAACTTTTACAAAAAAAAAAAATAAAAAATAAAAAAAAAAATAAAAAGGCAAATAAAGAAAGAATTATTTTCACTAACTACGACCGGCTATGAAAATAGAGTTTTACTCTCTTTCTCTATTTCGCTCAATTTTATCGTAATTCTACCCGCATTAAACAAAAATTTTATTTTCCGTGCACTTTTTCTTCAAACTATCCTTTTGCAATAATTTTCATTTTCAAGGACATTCTTTTGTCGTCGAACGTGTAATATGCATACATGCATGCATTCAAAGGCGATTGCTGTTTATATTAATTGTTATTTCAATCGCTGTATATTGTATGTGCATATTCGTTAGATGCTGTCCATTGTTACATAGTTTTTGGCCTTTAATGCTGTTTGCTGCTTTCTTTTTTATTATTTTTTTTGTTATTAACCCCTTTCATCCTATACACCTCTATAAAGAAGTTTTCATGTATTTTTTTTATTTATTTATTTTGACTTACTTCGGCAAATCGTTTTTGCTTGTCTGTATATCCGTTGAAGAACTTTTTTCTTTTTTTTGTTTTATTTTCATTGTTTTTATGTTGTGTCGGATTTGTCGTTTGCGTCGTTTAGTTGACGTTACTCTTCTTATTTTCTTTTTGGTTATTTTTTATATTTCATTTCAGTCTTCATATTTTAATTTGGCTTAAAACGAGGTCATTTGACACTTTTGTGCATGCACTACGAGTAAAAAATATGATTATTTATATATAAATGGCAATTTATTTGTACATACATGCTCACGTATATACTTGCTTTTATTGTTAACTTTCGTTTTATTTGCTATTTTCGGATAAATAAAACATAATATGAATTAGCCTGATTATTATATCAATTAAGGATTTAAGACAAACAACGTTTTCTTTATTCCTTATAAGCTTTCGTAGAAATTTTAATTTAAGGACGTTATTCTGTGAGCAAGTTACTCCTGTTAACGGTGTAAAGCGTTTTTTTTTTTTTACTAATTTTGGTTTGATAATTGCGTTTTGGTGTTTGCGTGTGTTACGCTCATCAATTTGAAAGCTTTTAAGTGCTTTATATGACATGTGACCTTTTTACCTTTGCTTCACTGCTTTCCAGATCATAATACTAATTATTCATGATCCTCGCTGTAATTAGTTTGGGTTAATATAACGTTTGGTTAAGTCTGAAATCATATTTATGAATACCAGACTCCGTATTCTATCAATAATTTTTCGAACGGATAACAAATAATCGATAATGACTGTTAAATAATGGATAAAATAATACAATATAATGGGAACGTATTCCTACAACAGTTCACTTTATCAACTTTTAAGCAGAGATAAATTCATTTAGATTTAGAAAGCGCTTATGTTTTATTGTAATTCTGAATCCTCCTTGCGAGCGCTGATTGATTACATTTTTTGAGCACTAGTTATATAACCTTTAAGTGAAATGAGATTTATGAATGTGGCATTTTTGCATTAAGCTTGGTTTAGTTGGTTGAGTGGTTCATCATTTTACTATGTTTATTGCATTCCACGTTATCTCTGCTTCTGTTAAGTGATAGTAAAAGATAGGCTCGAGCTCGGTGTGCAAAACAAGTACAGCTAAATAGAAACCAACAAGAATATTATAATCGGGCAAGGCCAACCGCTAGATGCCCTACGCCGCTTCGCCTAGTACAGTTATTCACTCGTTTTGATAATAATTAAACAACAAATCCATATTATACTTTTCATGAAAGCGCGCAATTTAAAAATTAAATTTTTGATGGAACGGTTTTGTGAGAGGGGGTTCAAAGAATTGTCCCGGCCGAACCAAATATCTGATACCAATTGCGAATGTCGAAATACTATTTATTACTCAGCGGGTCTTGTCAAGAAATTTTGAAAATTGTCATCACTTGTAAAAACGATTTTCAAAATAAGACAAGATATATGGGGAGTGGTCAAAACAGTGGATCGATCCGAATCGTTTTCATTAGCATTCGTCATTGAAGCAAATTTCCTCAAAATATCTCGAAAATTGCGACCTACAATGTCAACACAAAAACATATGGACAGACACGTTTAGATCAATTCGCAAAACGATTCTGAATCGATCGGTATAATGAAAGGAGGGTCTACTTCTGGATGTTACGTAGGTCCGCACAAATTTAATAGACCTGATACTACAGGTGGTGTATGGCGGTGATGTGGTATAATGAGAGAAGCAACTGCTTCAAGAAATTTGCGATGAATGAGCATCCTCTGACGACTTCGTCTTCCATACCTCCATTGCTGAACAAACCGATATGAATTTTTTTTTTTTTTTTTACCAACTCGGACTTGCCTGCAATAAAGTTATTGTTTACCACGCAGGAAAATATCATCCCATGAGTGTGGAAAGTAAAAAGGTAGAGTGCAAAACAAAATATGCTTCTGATGAAATCAATTAAAATCAGATAAAAAGCTTAATTTATCATAGAAACAAAAGGAGAAAAAATAAACACATTTTTATCACGTCTTATTATCTTATACATGTATGTATATATTGATGGTATCATTATTAAAATAAAAAAATGTTTTTATTAGAAAAACGAAAGCAAATAAAAAAAAGCATTTAACCGATTAGAATAGAAGCAAGTCTTCGGCAAACACCTGCAGCGACAGTTGAGAGATTCGATGGAAAAAACGTTGTCACAGCGATACAAACATTTAGAAGATTGAAAAACGATCGTTTTTAAGTTATAACGTATAAGTGTAAGTATAAGGTAAAAACTTTTTATATATAAATTGTTTGGATAAAATACGGGATCAGTTACAAAACTCTTTTAATTGTATTTATATTGAGGAAATTTTAAAGGACGGCTGCGTATCGCTTAAAATGATTTGCCAGCCATCTGTTTAATCTCTAATCAGTTTTACCATAAACATTACACCAAACATGAATATGTCTTTGGCTTCAAGGGGATCTGTATAGCGGATATTTTCGCAGCTCTTTCGCAGATCGGACGCAATCTACAGCGAGCTATTTCATTCCAATGTCAGCTATCAAATAACATTCGTCCTGATATGCGTAGTGATTATCTTCCATTGTGTAATGACTACAACCTCTTAACTATGGACAGGCATGGCCTACTTGCTATAGGATTCTCAATTGTGATGCACGTCCGCAAAACTCATTGTTAATCTTACCAACAGCTAGGCATCGTAGCGACAAAAGCCATTTGCGATCACAAGCAACCGATCTATCAACAAAATGGTTTTTCATCTAACGACAAACTAGACTAGACTTTGTCGTCCAATGCCAAATTAAAGGTTTTTCATAAACACTCACTGCCTTAACTAGCAAGTGCGAGTGTGCTACTCCATTTGCGATACACGGGGACGTAAGGATTGAGTGGATAGGCAAAACGCTCAAAATAACTGGATATCAGTCCATCTGTCATTATACCTTGAGAGTAGATTTCAATTCTTTTGATCATCGAACGAAATTGGGGACACTAAGATGACATTGGTCAAGAGAGTCAACTCATATGGCGCCATATGTTCAACAATTTGTTATATAAGCGAAGTTAACTCTTTTTAGTTTTTCTCGACGAAAATCTGTAAAAAATAGTATTATTCCCATACCAAAGAATGCGACAATTTTAGATGGAATGGGAGCATTTATTAAAGGTTCGCTTCAGTAGACATGAAAATGACAAGCCACACAACACACGACAACGTCGGATATTTAATATTTTATGATCGTAAATTAGGCCAAGGTAATGGTTTGACATATAAATTAGGTTTCTCAAGGAAAGTGTATAACAACAACAAGAATTAATTTTGTGCTGCCTTATGATATAAATGGCGAAAGAATGATAAGTGCTTGGAGACAAACGTAATGTAACATAATTCATCATATTTTTTTCTTCATCATTTTATGAAATTCGTAAATTTTATTAAATCCTTTACATTGCAGTAGGACGAATATTTATTGTAAAGTATATAATGGTACATCTTGCTCGATTCTATCGTTTCCTTCTTTTGAGGTAAAAGAGCGTTACGAGCAAAGGAAAAGCAATGCAAAGTTTTCGAATCGAATATGTTCCCATCATTCTAAAATTTTTTAGAAAATTAATTTTCATTTTATTAACTTAATAGATAGATAGATGCGTCAAACATTCTCGCATATGTGGAAAACAAATTGATCATCTGAACATTCTTAGCTTTTTCTCCAAAAGCTCCCAAAAGACTGACTGCGTCAAATGAATTCCTACTGACATGTTACAGCCAGTAGTATCTTGCCTGTGCATTTCCGGCTTCCCTAATACATTAAAAGCCTCGATTGGGAAGTGTCTACGATCATTTGAAAGCAAATTTCAAAAAAAAAGTAACGTTAGTATGGGTTGATCAAGACGTCGACTACGTAGATATGCTAAGGCTAAGGCTAATTGAAACGAATGCAAGTGCTTCTGCCGAGCAATTAAAAGTTTCAGATGAAATTTTTCGACTTTTTTCTTGCATATCCCAGTGGATTAAGTGTAAAATATGCGAACCCATCTTTGACAGATGCTATTAAGCCGGCATTTTCTACCAAAAAAATCTTCGAGTAATAGTCGAAGAATATTTAAACATAGCAGGAAATGTTCACGATTCTAAGATTGTAGACTAATACTAGAATAACAATAGAAAAATTTATGGTAATAAGAAACAAGTAAGAACGCTATAGTCGGGCAAGACCGAGCCACATCCCACACTACTTCACCTAATAAACTCATTCATTCATTTTCGCGATAATACGCCAACAATAATACATTATTTTTATGTGAAGACATACTTTTCATGTCGGAGGATAGTCAATACACTAACTACTTAATGTATTTGTCGGGAAATTTATTATTTTTCAATTGCTTACGTTACAAAAAAAAACTGAAAATTAGAATTTGTCTTGCTTGCTTTTCAGGAGAGTCTACAGAATAGACCTATGCAATCCAAATTCCCTATGCTCAATTTTTATGCTATGCTGTCACTAGGGACCCATTTTCACCATAAATTGTTAAAAATTCGCCATTCTTGGGATACGAGATTTAATATTTCATAATACGTCGTCATATGCAATGTTTTTCAAGGAGAAGACCTACTCGATCCAAATATGACACGCTTAGGTTGTACATTAAGTTACTCTTACGAAGAGTAATTCATCGTAAAATATAAAAAACTGGACATTTTTGCCATACAGGGGCTTAATTTCCATCAGAACTCTTCTGTGAGTTGGAATTGAAATAGTGTACCTATGTGGCCAAACGTCGTGTTCTCTAAGGTTAATTTTTATGTCAAATTATTATTATGACCAAATTTTCATCAAGAAATAATGACAATCAGGCCCTTTTACCATATATCGTTTCACTTTCCATAGGAAGGATTTTATGGCGGAAGGATCAATAAATTCCCTTATCCGATCCGAATTTTTTACATTAATTTAGAACGTCTTTGGACCAAAATATCTCAAAAATTGACTTATAGGTTGAACATAAAAATTGCATGGACCAAGATCAGACGGACACACGGACACACAAACAAGCCTAAATCTATTCAAAAAGTGATATTGAATAATATAGAGGTATAAGAGAAAGTGGGTCTATCCCCTAGTCCTTCTGGGTGTTACATAACTACACACAAACACAAATTTGGAAATATGCTCATAATGGTATTTAACGTTTGACGTAGCAATTAACAGTATTAAGAGGAATACGTAGATCTATTTTTCAATAAGTATAAAGGTACTTAGGGAAAGCTACGACTTTATATTGTCAAAAAGTGTAATTTTCAGAATTTTATGACAAAAAACAAATGAATAGCAATAAAAGCACTGGCAAGAAGATTAATTTCACTAAAATTCGACCAAGTCTGTCCACAGTTTGGGCAAGGTAAGCATAAGTTTTGATATATTATTACACAAATAAATAAAGAATTTTATTAGCCGAAGTAGTGTAGGATGTTTAATGTTTTTGTTAAGGGATAACACCATTGTAGCCGTCTAATAAAAAGCATATCTCTGTAAGTTTATTTGGGATAGAAGGGAAGATAAGACGTAGGTTTAAGTATTAAAAAAAAAAAAATTACTTTCGCAAACTATTAAAATATGGTTATCTGATTTAAACTTGGATCAAACAATAAATAAAAAACCTTACGATCGGGCATGGCCGATTATTAAATAACCTACATCACTTTCCTGAAATACGGACATTCATTCATTTTCGTATAAAGTACACCAAAAGTTGTGCATTATTTTCGTGTAAAAGCACACTTTTCATGAAAACTTACAAATTAAACCTAGTCACCATATAAGGGATTACTTTTCATGAACAACCTCTCTATATGGTGAGGTCAGGACGGTAGGTCTATGTTATCCAAATTTGGTCTTTTTATATCAAACTACAATTATGGATCGATTTTCATCAAAAAAGTAGTAAAGACAGTCGTTTAAGGTTTTATTTTTCATGAGGATTTTCATATGGCAATTGGGTTCCAAAAATAAACCTACTTAGTCCAAATTCGTTACAGTTAGTTTCTTTGTCAAATTACGGATTACGGATCAATTTTCACCGTAAAATATTAAAAACTTGCGTCTTTTTGCCATCTAAAGGCTTGCTGACCCTAATAATGCTTACAGGGGAAGGGATTCAAATTTTTCAAATCACTTTAGATAGCCGAAACACTACTATTACTCAGTGATTTCTATCAAGAAGCTTTGAAAATTGCAACATTTTTTTTCATAGGTCGTCAAAATGGTCCGAACCAATCCATTTTTAATGGAGTTCATCTTTGGGCAACGTCAGTGCACCGAATTTCATTAAAACATCTCAAACATTGCGGGCTGTAGCTTGAACTCAAAAATACATGGGCAAACTGTAGATAGACAGACAGACAGACAGACAGACAGACAGACAGAGAGACACACAGATAGAGAGACACACAGATAGAGAGACACACAGATAGAGAGACACACAGATAGAGAGACACACAGATAGAGAGACACAAAGATATAGAGACAAGCTTGACAATAGGTCCGAATCGATTGGCATATTAAAAACTCCGTCTATCTCAAATTCTTCTGAGTGTTAAGCACATTCGCACAAACTAAATTTATCCTGTACTACAAGTGCTGTAGGGTAACATAAAGACTATCAATAATACCATATAAATATCGTAATTTTGTCTTAAATTTCGATTTCCTAATAAAAATCATTATTGTTTATCGTTAAAAATCGCTTTCGGGAGTTTTTTTTTCTTTTGTCTTGAAAATGGCTTAAGCCATTTCCACCTTACAAAGCCACTCCACTCTATAGGTTTGAAAAAAAAAAAAAAAACAAAATTTCAGCAATAAAAAATTGTATTCACCTCAAGACTAAGTCTTTTATTACTCTTTAAATTATTAAAAAGCAAGGCTTCGCACATCGCTGTCAACATATCGTACGTACATGTGCACATATATGACAACATAATGAGTATAAAGTGAATAAAATTTTCATTTTTTATTTAATTTAATCTAAAGCACATCTTTTACAAAAATATTGTTTTTATTTTCATCCTTTAATTATTATCATCAATTGTGTCCACTCTCATGTCTGCTCTAGCGCTGTCTAGCTGTCTACCAATCTTCTTTTCCACTTTTGTTTTCGTCTGCCTGATAAACCGCAGACTTAATTTTATGATATTATAGGAGAATTGTTTATGAAATTGCTTTCGCTTATTAGTTTTAAAATATGTTCAGCAATTAATCTCCGTAGATTTTATATTAATTTAGTAGTAACTTTACATCATATAATGGGACAAAATATAATTTACATAAATGCAATTACAAGGGCAGCAAAGCTTATGACCATCTATGAGAAATGTTAAACAACATTTGCAGAGAATCGAGCAGTTATTGTTGGATCTTCTTAAAAATATAAAGATTTTCGAGAAAACTTATTTGTTTTAACTGGAGAGTAAGAAAGTTTAGCCATTATTCTCATTATTATTGTTATTCGTTAGATCCTTTGCAAGTATGTGCGAACGCGATATAAAACAAATATTTCAACTTGAACTACGACGATAACAATGTGATTAATATAATGAGTCCAAGAAGTGAGGAAAAGGGCGACCATGTCGATGTTTGTTCATAAAACGCTTCAAGCAGTTGCTTTGTGATACTTACGAAGCTCTATTTACGGACGTATTGGATCACTTCCGAAGGATCCATATATTTGAGAAATGTGGTTAATCTCACTTTTTGTCAGTAAGAAATTGCAATTATTGCCCGTTGTCTCCTAAAAACTGACTAATTTGGAAATGTTGCAAAAAAAAAGACAATAAGAAGACAGTAAAAAATTAGATTCGGCTATGCTGAGTCTTCCACAGCCACCACCTTGAGCTTTTGAAAAAAAAACTATATGTATGTATGTGCATATATATATATATATATAATATAAAGAAATGAAATTTTGGTGTTTTCTTTTGTTGAGCGGCAGAGGTCGTTTTTTTTCATATTCATACAAACATTGTACAATAGCCTATAGGATAGACCTGGCAATTTTTATCGCTTTCGATAACAAACGTTATCGGGCCTGCCCTCTCACCGATTTGACCCATTTTGAATACGAATTAGCGTGCAAGAGTTTCCATTAGTTTTTGCCAAATTTAAACTCGATAGCTTGATTTTTGCGAACAGAGATTACACAGACGGTCAGACGGACAGAATTTGATGGTGATCAAGAATAAATACACTGTGTGGAGTCTCTAAACTTTCCTTCGGGACGTTGCAAATGTTTCAACACACACACAGACAGACGGACTGACGAGTACGTTTAACTCAATTAAGAATTCGACAATGATCAAGAATATATTATAAAAAAAAAAAACTTGAAAAATTGAAAAATTGAAAAATTGGTTGAATTGAAAATGGATTACTGTGCTCTCTTTGAAATAATGTTTTGCTGTAAGCTATCGCATAATTATCCTCCGTATGGCTAGAATTCGGTTCGGTAATACGCTATTTCGTACTTTATCGAATATTAATAATAATAATAATTTGCGCACACAATCCTAACTCAATATTCGGAAGCAACACAGACTGCAAACAAATCATACTGGAATCGTTCTGTTCACATAGAGCGGAGCGTATAAGTTAACTGACCACATATAACGCTCATGCGTAAGTAAAAGAAAAACGTGTAACTTGTAGATATCGTAATCGCAAACAACAATAAGATGCCAAATGCCAGAGTTTAGCTGAAGCTAATCGAAATCAATGGGAGGTAAATTGTGTGCGCACTGCGGCAATAATGAAATCGAGTACCGGATTACCTTTATGGGCATCAATTAATTCAGTTTAAGCAAAAATGTGTTAAAAGCCCGGTCAGTTTCGAAGGTTCCTTTTATTTTTTGATCAAATTTATTTAAAATGCACTTATTACATAGCTTAACAGTCGAACCATACCACCTCTCTGTGGCCTTTCATCTTTTGTCTTGTAAGTTGCGATAAGCTTCTTGGCCTCGAGCCGAAATAATCAATGACTTGCACATGTTCAACTTTGCAGAATCGCAGAGCTTGCTAAATGCGACTGCATCGATGTAGAGCAATGCTAATCGGAAGGGGGCACGTTTGGAAGATACCCAGCAATCGATATATGCTCCCAGCGCAAGAAGATGAAGATCACTTACTGGCTTGCTTTTGCTAATCACGGACGGACATGTACGCATTTTCCCCATTTTCAAGACAAAAATATTTGCACTTGCAAACTACTTTGTACCCATTTTCATAGCATGCTGCATTTTTACTCCAAAGCAAGCTTAATAATTTGCTTAATTCCAACTGCACTTCATTTCCTTTCATTCCTTTAGTTCAGTTTGAAGCAAAAAAACAGCAAAATGCAACACAAATGCGTAAGTGGCATTTACCTCTTCTTGCACTTTGATATATGCGGGACGACAGTTTGTAAACAACTGGAATTTATAGGATGCAAGCATCAGTGTCAAAGTTATCGGAATCAATGCACGCGTCAGATATATTCCATAAAGTAACCGATTTTTACATACAAAATTTACTTAACTGTTAAAAATCCTATAGAATATAAGATAATGATGCCGAAGCTAAACATTCCAATATACATAAAATCATATCTCAGGCAAATTCAAAATCACTGTTCAAACTTATCGAAGAATGTAATAAGTGCGTGCGAGGTATATAATAAATAAGTAAGTAATAGTGAACAGATGGCAAAAACGTTTGCATATTTTCAATCAATCGCCAACGAAACGTCAACCCATGACCATGCCCATGACCAGTTGAGGATAATTTCTTCTCGCAAAACAGAGGCTTTAATAATCGATATAATATTAATGAATGATCGCATAATGCAGAATAATGGATGCAGATGTGGACGCCAGACAATAGCAACTGTAAATGATATTCCGTCCATCCACATTATGAATATAGCCTGGAAAACGTGGTAGAACGTGGAGATGTTTACAATATGCTGGAGATGGGTCAGTCTTAACTCATCCGTTGTTCATGATGGACTTATATGATATAAAGAAGAGAAAATTGTGCACTGTACTGATGTGCAAATACCCATAGTTAAAGACATAAGTGAGAAATGCTCGTCAATAATACTGTTCCTGAAGAGCACTATAAGAAAAACCCCCCAACAAAGGATTGCAAGGACTTGGACTAAAAATTTAATAAAACCGAGTAACATTGTCCTCAATTTGCTGCAACTCATCTTCGAAACAGAACGGGTTGAATAGTTTTCTTCGAATGCAAATATTGCCCGTAGGTGACATGTAAATTTGGATTCTCTGCACCTCACACGTGATTGAGGTGAAAATAAGTCTCGGCCTGAAGCTGGCCGAATTTTCTTCATTCCAAATGACCCGGAATGTCAGCCTTGCTTCCATTTGCAAGTTCCACTGTCCCGCCAAGATACTGTACATCTTTGCGAACGTTATTTCTAGCTTGCAAAGTATGGATAGAAAGTCTCCTTGAATATCGTCTTCATCTAATCTTGCGATTTCCAGGTAACTATTTTTAGAAATTCTTTCTATTGAAGACACTTTCGAGTCTCAGGATACCATACCTGAGCAACAGAGTCGGTATGATGGCGACTTTTTATTTCGTTAAGAATTATTGGAAAATTTCGTATTTTGCTTTATACTCACGTCTGCAATAAACCCTATTTCCGGTTTTTTCAATCCATTGACAATCCATTGACATTTCGTCACATTTGTTTTGATGTCTTTCCAGCATTCGTGATTTTTTGTCATTCATTAGCTCTGGGCCTGCTGGTAACGCTTCAAAATTTCAAAGAATTTTTCATATAACTCGCATAAAAGATCGTTGAATACGTTAGAGTACTGCATGCAATGTGCTGCGCGCAACACGGTGCGTACGTAGGTTTTTGAATTGATTTGTACACTTTCTCAAGACGAAGCGCGACAGCGATAATACCGTATTAAACATTGCTGTAATTTTTCTATGCACGTATTAAGCTCGACGCCGTACAGGTAGGCGTACGCAGAGCTTACGCATCTGCACCAAGGCAGACGCGAGAAACTAAAAATGTTCACACAACAATAATGAAATCGTAAATATGCACCGGACAAATACTAATTGCGTTTTTTAAATAACTTAATCGATGCAAAATTCTATCCGTCTTTATTGGCTGTACGATCTGAATTAGAAGTACAATATGGATAAAATTGCATTCAAAAAAAAAAAAAAAAACAAGTTTCATTTTTCACCTTTCTATGGCTGCTTAGCAAAATTTTCGATTTTCACAGGTAAATAGGTTTAAATGAAATTTTTATTAAAAAAAGCATTTGACGAAATTACTTTTCATATACCTTTGCAATATTATCGAAAACTAGGCGTAACTAAAAAGTTCTCCACTAATAACCCACCTTCATAGAGTGAATGTTATTTCATTGTAAAAGGTCTCACACGTGCCGATAAGAGAATTTTAAGTCTGATCCGTAAAGGGGAATATTTTTAAAATCAATATACAAACCTAGCATAGAGTCGAGCGTATTAAGCGTGAAAATTGACCCGGAATTTACTATTAGCATAAAAGAATGTTGCCAAATCGAATATAAACGATCTTCGTGGATACGTTTTCGCCGTTATCGTATACAAATTAGATGGATTTGTAGATTGCTTTAAACCTCCAAATGACTTTCTCATCAATATATTTCGGAATGTTTTGGAATTAACTTGACGCCACTCAAGAAGTTAAAATATTTGAGTTAAGGGTTGGCTATGTTTAAAACCCTTCCACCAAGTGCATAAACGCGTACCATGCTTGATTGAACATTTCTTTGCCTGCCCTTATTAACATCTCTTGCTACTAAGCACTACAAATATGTTGATAGGGAGCGTATTGTGTGCGAGTGTTCATGGCAGTGGCTCTTAGTTTTACGCAAAATTCAATAATCTTTAATTTTGGATCATTTGCCTTAAGCTAAAAAAAAAAATCGCTCATCATTTTTCAGTTCTCGATTGGTACGCTGATTGAAATCAGTTCTAGAAAGATTTATGCTTAATTTAAGTTAAGCTAAGGAGCCAAAATCCTTGTAACTTTTGAATATTACTATTATTTATTTATTCAGTGTCTTCCTTAGTCCGATATGGTCCTACTTTCGACCATGACATCATTACAATTCATATCTTTTTCAAACCTACTTTAATTTCATCACTACGCAGAGATGCAAAGCTAAATAGAGCGCACGTAGGAAAGTTACGTTAGTCTAGTCTCTATCTATGTAAGTGTGTGGTTGGTTCAACCGCAAAACAAAGCATACATTGTAACTATTAAAAAATTGCTTTCAAATCCGTGTCATCTTCATCGTCAACTTCACTCTACTTAATTTCATCTAAGCATGTCATAGCACACCTGGAAATCTAGTGAGATAAGGCACTTAATTCAATAATGTTTCATTTTATTAAGCACTTTATTTATGAAAAACGATTTCATTATATGATAGCTGTTACAGTCAGATATGGCCGAGCATCCTTTGCTTAACGCATAGCAGCATACTTTCCATGAGAACGTTTATAGGAAGAGGGGAACAGGGGAACAGGGGAAGAGGGGATGAATCTCTATATAAAGAAATAAAACTTGAAAGTAATCTTTGAAACCATTATCTAAGGCTTAAGGAATAATATTAAATGATTACTAAGGATTATTAGAGAGAGACAGAGAGAGAGAGAGAGAGAGAGAGAGAGAGAAATCTATGTAATATGCAGAGAGGACTTGAGGTGACAACATAAAAATTATTGATTTATTTACACATAAAATACAACTAAAATCAATTAACAGCCGAATCCAATTGACTGACTCTTGGAAACAAATCTTATGCCAAGTATTCTTCCAAGTATTCTTCCAAAGTATGTAAAGAAAAATAAAGAAAAAATAAAAAGTAAAAAAAAAACTAAATTTATGAATAAATAAAGAAGAGGAAGAAAAAGGCGAAAGACAAAAAGCCTATACACACACGCACCCGGTATAGATCCGAATTGGGATTGAGCCCCTAAGCCGTTGCAAGCACATAAAAGCCTGAAAAACCGATAGTAGTGAAAATGTTTCGTTCATTTTAAATCTAATTTAAACACGAAATGGGCAAAGCGCGCGGACCAACAAAAACAAACAATTTCCATCACAGCTTTCCAAGAGAAAAGAGAAGGAATTGTTTTTAAATCGATTCTAGTGCAGGAGGAGAACACACAGCAGAGGCATATTCAAGTATCGATCTCATCAAGGTCGTGTATAGCCATTTTGTAATCTATGGACGATTGAGCCTAGCACTCACCTAAGTTGACCTATAGAGATAGGTCAGAGATGACTTGCTCCTTGAGAACGACAGTCTATTGCATTCATTTTTACGCTTTATGTCCTAAAATTAAAAATGAGGTTGAAGGAGATAAGAAAGCGATAGTATGACGTCGTTAGCGTACATTAAGATATGGTTGAACTTAATCATGAAAAGGAGATCATTGGTGTCCAGGATAAATAGAATAGATGCCTGACGTCACGGGAATTCATCGGTTACTCCAATTATTTATAAAATAATTAATAATAGATGTTGAGGTCGATAGTGAATAACGAGTAATGAAAACAAAATGGAAGAAAAAAAAATTTATTGAATAAAAAACCGTTTCCACAAACTAGCGCATGGCAGGGGAATTTTGCTAAAAATAATCCGCTTTAGAGGTGAACAAGTGTGTTTGCTTATTGCATGAATAAAAAAATAGAAAAGAAAAGAATTTGACTCGGGTTTGTCTATCCGTCCGTTTACTCCTAAAATTTGTAAATCCGCAAGAACTATTATAGTATGTAAAGCTAATCTCGCGATTTCACTTAAAATATTCTGGAGGTCATTTCTGCTATTCATGATCCCGTAGCTCACAAAGTAGATATATTTTCAAGGTCAAGGATATTACAGGAGAGAATAAAATTTTATACACACAATCCCTACGGTGAAATTGCACTTGGAAAGAGTCAAAAGTGTGTTCAATGATACATCACAGCGTCTCAAATTTCTTATTTGATATTTGATGCTGATGATGATACCACCAGACGATAATATAAGCAAAGACCAACGAGAAATTGTTACTTTCCATAAGGTTTTCAGGTAACTGTTAAGCCCTGAATCTGGGATGTTTTTTACTTGTTTTAGACCTTATACGACAAAAAAGTAAGTTTACTTTGTTGTTATCGAAGGTGACAGTTTGCTGTAAAGCCCGAACAACTCACTTTGCTTTACAATTTTGATGAGATTTGCTCCGAATTATTGTTTCAAATTAGTCGCAGACTTTCGATGATGAACAATAAAGCCGTCCACTATTTGCTCCATTTGCACAATTTCAACCAACGTTTCATAACATCGAAGGGTAGACAGTAAGCTTTGACATCGAAACTTCAAGTTCAACTGTAATTAACTCATCGGATATGAACGAAGGCTTAGAGTGAATCTGCTTCATCCGAAATAGTACGCAAGTAAATATATAGAATTTTCAAGAAAGATGATTTTGAAATTGTCCTTGACATTGGAACAAGTATCCTTGGATGAGGTCGAAATTTTAAGAAGAAAGAATTGATGAAAATCACATTTAAATCTTTAAAATAACGGAGAAAGTAAAATTTAAGCAAATTAATGAATTTCGAAGGCTTAAAGACCTTAGGAAAGAAGGCAGAAGTTATGTGTCGTACTTGCAAAATTAGGACGCGAGATATCGGACGAAGCCGTCTTGTTTGTGAAATGGTGCTCAAAGGACATTAGACAATGGTCGTAGTACGACTAATAAATGAAAAATGGATTTTCGCAATTTTCGTATTCCGTTACTTTTAAATATGTGAGAAAAACTTCCCGCAGAAAGACTACTCTTTACTTTCATTTAAGCCCCACGATATGCCACTATTGTCGGCAATAGTACTATCCACGGCAATCATTAATCTTCATTTAGCGAAATAAGATGATTATAGCATCTTACGAGCTTAGCGAACTATCTTCCACTAGCACTGCCATCCAGAGTTGGAAACAGAAATTCGCCGAGTATGTTATAAACAGCAATCTTCGGTTAGGTGTTACTACCCGTCAGAAAGAAATTTAAATGAAAGAGACTCTTGCCGTTTTGGCGACACTGCAAACAGATTGTGTCTTTTCTATTCGATTAGTACAAAACCGAAATTATGACAATGCAGTTTCGGGTTTTCAAGAGATTCGAAGAAAGGTCCCGATACTTTAATTACCTCAACAGGTTAGCATATATCCCTCCATCAAAAAATTATAAAAACAAAAACAAACTAAAAAGTCATAGTTGAGCAAAGGTCTGCAGACCCTACACCACTTTGTCCAGCTTTGAGAACTTAAAAATCTCGCATACCTATCGCTATGCTTTTCGCATTCTACTCTCCAAGTTCGTTTACTTGATACCAATATTGCTGGTAGTATTAAGAAAACAAGTTAATCCATCAGGTCGCTGTATCTACCATATTCATTATATCCTATATAGAAAAAAGAGAAAGAAAATGTGTTTATACCCTACACCACTTGTGGTACAGGGTATATTAAGTTAGTGCGATCGTATGTAACAAGCAGAAGGGCTTAAGATAGAGCCACCGTTCATTATACCGATCTATTCAGAATTATAATCTGAATTGATCTAAACCTGTCTGTCCGTCCGATGACTTTCCATGTATATTTATGTTCAAGCTGCAGTCCGCAATTTTTTCAATATTTCGATGAAATTTGGTACTGTGACGTGTTTTCACGCAAGAGCAAACGCTATTGAAAATGGTTCGAATCGGTCCACTTTTTCGACTACTCCCCACATAACGTACTATTCTGAAAAGTCATTATATAGAAAATTATTTGGAATTTTCAAAATTTCTTAGCAAAAGTGGCTAAGTAGTAGTATTTGATCTAAATTGATATGGAAACTTTGGAACGGCTGGGGCAATTTTTGAGCCCCCTCTCATATAACGAAAACTGAAGTTCACACGACAAACAGGCATAATTTTCAATGTTTCATAAAGAAAATAATATCATAATAATTATTTAACATAAAAAAATTAAATGTAGCGAAATTTCGACCTTCCCGGCCTATTTTTTGGATGCAACCCTAATAAGGAGTTTCACGATAATTGATCCTTCGTAGAGCAGAAAAGTCTAAGTTTTAATATATCGTGGGGAAAATTTACCCGTGGTATTAGAGTAATTTTATACAAAAATTAACTCTACAAAATTTAGATCATCTACGCCTATTTTTGGATCCTTTCCTATGTGAGGATAAAAATTGTACTACATTAAGTTGCGTTTTGGGTCCGCTTCTCCAGAACTAAACACTTGAAAAATTTGTCTTTATATAGAAACGAGATATAACTTTTGTGTTCCATAATAAAAATAAGAATTGACAATGTGGTGTAGGGTATTCAATGGTCGACCTTGCCCAACTATAATGTTCTTATTCTATCTCGTTTGCCTTATGATAAATAAGCATTAAATCTCAAAAGAGTGAAAAAAATAAAATTTAATCAATTGTAACTTTTTGTGGGCATGGCCGATTTTTTCCATTTTTGCACGTAAGAAGTGGAGTATCTCGTAAAGCAAATGGGGAAAATTTCACTCTTCTAACTTTTATAATATGTGAGTAATGAGCAACAACCCCAAAAACTTGTTTAGCAAAACGGAGTTGCTTTCAATTTATGCTCCACAGCGTGCTTCTGCTCTAATCAATTTGGCCCTTTTTCAATACCAACTTGCCGTGCAAGAACTTTCAATGTTTCTACAAAATTTGAAATCAATATCGTAATTTTTACGACCAAGAGAGTGCCAAAATCAAACACCACACAGACGTACAAAGGGACAGACATGGTTTGATCAATTCAGAATTTCATGCTGATCGAGACTATATATACTTTATAGGATCTCTGAAGCTTCCTTTTGGGTGTTATTTACATTATGGAAAAACACAAAATGCGTATACGTCCATCCTTCAATGGTGGGTATAAAAAGAAAAAAGAAAACGGTAGGAATTAACCTAATTACCTTTTATCAATCCACTGATATTAATATTAAAATAAAATGTTAAGTATACATACATACATGACAATGTATTATGTTAACAGCGACGATTAATCCGCACATCATTATTAAGTCGAGACTATGTCTAGTAAATCAATCAACTGTGTTTTCGTTTCAATTTCATAAAATTTGATTTTGTCGAATAATTGATGTGGTTTTATAAAATTAAGCAGACCGAAGTCCTTAAACTTTTAAAAGCATATTCGAAGGTAAACCATTCGCTATATGCAATGCATGTTGATGCATGATTTATCAAATACATATGCACACATATATTTATATATTTCACAGAGAGAGAGAGAGAGAGAGAGAGAGAGAGAGAGAGAGAGAGAGAGAAACGACTGCATTTAGTGCTACACCTGCCATAAATATTTCATTTTCTGGAAATTCCTTTAATTCCATATAACGACCTATCTGAGATATGTACTCTTATCCCGAAACTCCAATTACCAAGAGAGAGAGATAAAGTAAATCTACAGTGTAAGCAGTATATGGGAGTTGGAGAATGACAGTAAAGCAAAGAAAGTAAATGGAGAGAGAAGCGTAGACGATGATGTAAGATCAATGTCCTGTAGTATAAGCAGAAATAATGCTGAGATGGAGATAGATGACGCTAAAGTTGAAAATGTGAAGGGTTAACTATACTCAGAACTGCTTTCGAGTTAGGAGATGCTAATGTGTCAATAATTTCCTGTAAAAACCAAAGTGCTGCTTCATTGGAAGATGGTTGTAAATCCGGAAATTCGTTTTGACAAAACTCATCTTCATTACGATCAGGCTAATAGGAAATCTGAACTGTAAACTGGCCGTATGTGAAAGAGCTATTAAACTGGACGATAGAAAGTATTGTACTCGCATTAAGACATATCCATAGATTGGCTAATTAAAAAAGAATGTACTGTCACATCGCTGAGTTCATAGCTGGACAGCTGCCATTCGGAAAGTCATTTATGAATTGTGGATTATTTTTCTTAACTACTGACTGTTTCTATGCGACTACTTGAGAACGTAAACGAAAATTTTTGTTTAGGAGTAATGAGCAAATTTTCTCAATGAAAACTTTTTCCCTTTTATATGGTACTATGAGCATGATCTTTGAACGATTTCGCATATTTTCAAAACCAATCTGCTTGCAAGAACTTCCAATGCTTTTGCCAAATTTGCATTCGATATTTCAATATATTGCACATAGAGGAGAGAGGAGAAAGAGTTTATAAAGTCCCTATAATTTCCTACTGGGTGTTGCTAACATGTTGACAAAATGTGAATATATCTTCACGTTTCGGTGCTAAATGCAGCAAATTTAAAAACGTTGCGTATACAACAAACTTTGAAGTTTTCTGTCAGCTTCACGTAAAGTTTGTAAAGATTAAGTGTACTTTTCTTACGGCGACTTACTACAGTCTGTAGTGTATGATGGTATACGCAGTACATATGAAGGGCAATTAGACCGACTGAAATCCACTTCAACTGGTACTTTGAATGTTTTATATCAAAGCCTTACCGAGGGAAACATACTTTTTGCATCTTCTTACATCTTAATGTGAAAGAAAAAGATTTACTTATGTATCATTGTGCAGACTGAAGTTTTGAAATCAAAATAGGTTTACAAAGCGAAAAATTCAATATCAGGTTTATTCTTGAAGGCTACATTTTAAGATCAGAAAAACACGATTTCATCAAATCGACACATGGACATACATAGCCAAATCATTTGACTTGTTGACATCCCTAGCAAGAATATATATAACATTACATATAAGCTAACTTTATTTAATTCCTCAAAATTCAAGACTTTACATTATGACATTCTACAAATATATATAAATTTTCTTCCTTCTGATATATTAATTAAATTTTATATTATCAAAAAAAAAAAAATAAATAAATAAATAAAAATTAAAATAAAATTAAAATAAAAAATATATTTAAAACGAAAAAATCCCTAAACGTTATTCCCAAATTTACTTAAATAATTTTATATCACGTATACGTTTAAGTGGCCGCAATATCGTAGAAAAATAGCAAACAATTATAGCAAAAGAAAAAAAAAATTAATAATAAACGCAATAATTCGACCGCCGTAATTAAATTAAAATAATAACGATAACAATCGCTAGTTTATCCTTTAAAATCAAGGACAAACACAATGGTATGAATGATAGAGAGCTTGGGCACTTTTCTAAACAATACAATAACAAATCTGCAACCAAAAAAGAATAAGAAAAACAAACGAATGAAAAAACACGACTATGTCAGTAGAAAAATAAATAGAAAAACACAAGCCAAGCACGTTTGCCCAAGTATGCATATAGATATACATATATATTTATAATATATAATATGCATATACACACATATAGAGAATGAGAACGAAAATGAGATGAAGAGGGAGAAAATCAATAAAATTACGAAAAGCAACAGCTGACATGTTATTGCAATAGCAACATATATAAAATGGCGTTTAAAATGAAGTAATGGATAAGAATAAAAAACAAAGGAGAATGACATAAAAAAAAACAGCATAATTAAGGAAAACGCAAATTTCCGGTAAAATCAATTTTTTAAGCAATAAAGGCAAACACGATAAACAACATAGTAATGAAAAATCGAGCAAAACTTGGAAAAGATAATTAAAAATAATATCAATCAGAAAAGAAAACAAAAGAGAGGAAATAATACATAAAAAAGAAATGTCAAAACGCTTGAATATTTGCTGCATGATCGTTAGTTGACATTTAACTTAGTTAAATGAAATTGAGCGAGAGATAAACAGAACGAGAGAGAAAGAGAGAGAATAAACGAAGCGAAATGCGCAAGCAAAAAAACGAGAGTTTCATGTAAGGTAGAAACGAGTAACATTGCTATTCTACTGAATAACCAAACACAGCACTAACAACTGTTATTATGATAACAGTGCTCTGTTAATTTTAAAAAATTTCTGTCAGAGGCAATTTTTATAAACATCTCTTAGTTTATTTATGGCTTTTCTTTATATACGTATGCATCTCTTCGTTGTCTGTTGCTGAGTTAGCATCTGCTTTTAAGTTCGTATAAATAACGAACGATTGACAACAACAATTACCACGATACCAGCTGTTGTGGCCATATTGAAATTCTCTTGAGAAATGTTTGCTTTTTTATATCTTGAAAGAAAAAAACACCTTAATTTTTAAATGAAAATTTCTTCACTTTTTCTTAATAGAAGATGGAGTTTTTTACATAAAATATAAACTAGAAACTTTAAACTTTCTTTTTCTATAAAGAAATCCTATGTAAAATGAAAATTCCTTTATGAAAAAAGGATTTAAAATTGTAAAAAATTTTTGATCATTTGCTTGGAGAGTTGTCGTTTTTTTTTATCTCATTTTGTTATAGGCTGCAAAGTGAAATGTTTCTTGTTCTTCTTTTTTCATGGGTTTTACATTATCGCTTATTTTCTGATTATACTACTTTTGCTGCTTATATTGTTGTTGCTTTTGTTGTTGTTGTATATAGTCAGACATACATTTGACCAGCGGCAAAAGTAGCAGCAGTAGCAGCGAGAGCAGCAGTAACATAAACTTATTATTGCATTAAAAGAGTGGTTGAGTATTTAGTAAACGAAACCGCCTATGGTGGTGGACGTTAAAGGCGGCGGTGGTGGTGGCGGTTAGGGTTATGGTGGTAGTATACACTGCAGCAGTAGCAGAGAAGAGTGGGAAACATGTTTTTGGGTTTTTGCATAGGTTCAATTTTGTCGTTGTGTTTGTGTGCTTTTGATTTTCTACAAATTTCATTTTCTCATTAACTAAATATATTTAAAGTAGTAATACATAAATATATTTAAAAGTATATAGACATATATATGTATATTTATAATTATTTTTGCATTTGCTTACACATTCATGCGTGGCATGTTTTCTGTTACGTTTTTCCTCAATGTAATTGATTACAGTTTTTGTTTTTTTCTTGTATTTTTGCAGTATTGTTGTTGCTCTTGCTTTTATCGTTAATCATAAACAAAGACCCGAAGTGCTTTACGACGCTTGTTCGTTTATTTAATCGTTTCCTTGGCTTAAGTGTTATTGAATTGAATTTGCTTGTGTATATATACATATATATACATATATATACATTTGGTTGCGTATATATATATATATATATATGTATATATATAGATAGATATATTTAATGATATGAATGCATGCACCTATGAAGATATGGCTTTACGAGTAGTGAGATAGAGGAAAAATTTATGGCCTATAAATGTGTATTGAAAATTTATTTCATTTAAAAATTTATAATGCTAATCGGTTTTGGTTTAAGGAATACTTTCAAGCAAGACTGCAGCAATTAATATTTGACTTTTTCTATGTAATTACTAAAGTTTTGTAAATTTGTAATAAAGAATAACATTTACGAATTAATTTGTACATAGGTACATGCATGCATTAAGGCATACATTTTATGTATATATACTAGCGTATATACATATTTATATTTGAATACTTGTGCAGATTGACTTTGATTTCTTAGAAACCATAACACAATATGGCGTCTAACGAACGGAAATAATTATGTTGACGTCAGCAACTATTCTCGCTTTTTTTCTTCTTCTCTTCTTATTTTGTTTTCTATATTTTTTGTTTTTCTTTCCCTTGTTCATTCATTCTTTTATACCACGTCGTCGTTGCCGTCGTCATCGTCATCGTCGTACTGTACGTACTCGTTTGTAGGCATGCATGAGTTTGTTTTGTTTTTAATTTAGTTAAGCTAGTTAGTTATCAGTGGCTGTTGTTGTGTTTTTTTTTTATTTGTAAGCATGATTTATTTATTTATTATGATATTTGTTGTTGTTTTCTGATATTGTTTTTCTCGTTGTTATTCTTGTTGCTATAGGTGAAATTTTATTTTCTAACAATTAGCTTTGATGAGACAAAACACGTGTATGTATGTTTATAATTTTAATTTTAATTGATTTTAATGTTTTAGAAGATTGTATCAAATTCTGATAAGGTTGAAATCAAATGGATTTAGCATTCGTTTATCCTTCAAGGACATCAGGGAAATCATGCTTTTATGTCTGCTTTTATAATTATATATGTTTATATACATATGTTTTATGTTTTTATTTCCTTACCTTATGCGGCTAATTTAGCCGCATTCTGTTTTTTTTGTTTTTGAAGCTGTTTGATATGCTTATTAACCTTTTTTTCTTTGTCGATTCATCGCTGGAAGGGTGTCTGCAAATTATTATGCTTCCCTCCCCCAGTGATGGATATAATGGATGACTATTGAAAGACTAAATTTATTTTTGCCTAAAATAAACGGTAATATTAGTCAATTACAAATTTCCTCATAAACAAGTCTGAATTTATTGAATGAATCATTGCATTTGTATGCGGGTTTGACCATCTAAAGATTAAAAGTTTTAAGTGTAAGCCTTTCTATGAGGTTTCCGTTGGTAATGGGTCTACGGGAAAAGGTGCGGAATGAATTTAAAAGGTATCTACACTTTGGTGTAACTTCAGGTGACAATTTTCCTTTTTTTCTAGGTTTCAATGAAATGAAATAACAGATCAAGGGAAAGTTCGTGGATCGTTTAAATAAAAATTTCAAGCACATAGCTCTTAAATTTTAAATAAAATTATTAAACTAAATACGTGTCATTTTGATCGATAACCTCTTGTCTATTTTCTGCTAAAACTATTACGCTCTACTATTCGCTCTGGGCGAAAATCCAAGAGATTTGAGAAAAATCTTTTCAACTCAATTTTACAAAGGAAAAAGAGTTTTACAAAGAACGAAATGAAAGGTAGTTGGACGAGGCAAAGTCTGTTTGATGGATGTGTCGAAGCTGCATAGTCAAGATCTCTCAATACTAGCTGAACTAATAATAATTTGCGTTTACTCTGACACTGTGGCGATGGAAGAGGACGCCTTTCCTATCGATCAATTCTGAACAATTTGCATAATTCACGCTTTGGTCGCATTAGCCTTTAATAATAAGCATGGAGCAGCTTATGAGGCACATATCCCTTCAATGCCCACTATCGACGTAACGTTACCTTACATAGTGTAGATCCAGCTTCTGCGATAGTTTCACTCAACTTTTTCGCACAGTATTGCTGCACGTAACCCACTTTTCACCGTTCTTTGTCAATATATTTACAACTGACGCGAATTCATTCAGTCTAAGCAACTATTCGCAAATGACAATTCGTTCGTTAATGAATTCTTTACGGTTAAACCTTGGTTTTGCTCAATGTTTAGTTACTCAGGGATGTCATATTATAAAGCGAAACATAAAGGTTTTCCTCGACTCGCCGTAAGAGGTTAAAAAAATTAAGAAAAAGAAGGCGAAACAATTTTTAAAACGAAGTGTGTAATTCGTGAATATCTCTTCAATCACACGACGATAAGGATTTTTGTGCCGTGATAGTATCGTCAATGCAAAAAGATAATAAACCTATTAAATGTATTACTTAGCTTAGTTTCGATTTTTTTAACAGAAAATAAACAAAACCATTGTAGTGGCCCACGGCTTATAATTAAATATTCTTCACCATCCAAAAGTTGTTCATAAAACAACTTTTCAAAATAAAGCATTATATGGAAAGTGGTCGTAAAAGTGGGCCCATCCGAACCATTTTCAATGGCGATCGTTCTTAGGCCGAACCACGGCAATCTATCAAATTTGATCAAAATATCTCAAATATTATATCCTGTGGTTCGAACACACGATAAAAAGACGGACAGACACGCTTGATTGAAATCAGAAGTTGATTCTGTGTCAATTGATATAAGAAAAGCCGAATCTATCTAAAGTCCTTTTGGGAGTTGCATACATCCGCACAAATTTAATATACCCCTGCACCATAGGTGATGTAAGTTATAAAGATGGCTTACTTAAAGTATTGGCTATCGGAAGAGACTATTTTTTAACAGAAAATGAAAGGACCCATCTTTGCGTATCATTATAAGAACAATGACGATAGGCAGGCTTGTCTGGTACGCTTAACACTATCTGTATGCATCTTGCGATATAGGCCCTATGCTTTAAAAATAGCATTAACATGTGTCTTGGGATGCTGCGGCTCTCATTCTGTCCTTTTACACTAACCCTCAACGTCGACAACGTTTCCTAGTGAAAATTTCGTTGAGTTAGCATAGGTCACAATGGCGAATCTGGTCCTTTACTAAGCACTTTTGTGTCCACTGTTATAGCCACCTATTCGCATCTATTTCTCCTGTTGTTGGAATAAAACCTTCTTGAAGACGCAGAATAGGGATGATGATAAATGAAGGTTTAAGTTAAACGCTTAAACGAGTGTCAGAAACGCTAAGTGCTCGCCTAGTAACAGTTTTAAAAAGTAGGAAAACTCCAAAACCAACGCAATTTTGAGTCGTCGTATCGCATGCACTTAAATGGATTGCAAAGTTAATACTGATGATGACTATATAGAATTTATAGGATCTCTGAAGGATTATTCTGCGTATTGCACGTTTGCGTAAATGTTTTAAATGCATCTTTAATGATGGGTATAGTAAGTCTACATGTGCCAACAATCTCTTATTTTCAGGATTTTATTACGAAAATTGGTCCGGAATATTGATTTGACATCTTCATCGACTTTGCTAAGCTCATGGATCCATTTTTTTGGAATTTTTCAAATATAACGCCTCTCCTAAAAGATAGGTCTATAGAAAGTAACAACGCCCATATTTCGATATTTCATGACGAATGTAGTTCATGCGTTGTCTTAAGTATAGTTTTATAGGGTACTTAACCGCCGATCTTGCCTTTCAACTTTGTTATTAAACGACACTGTCTTTCATACATCATTTTCTATAAGCGAATTTGTAAATAGCCACAAGGAATCCAGTTTGCAATGGCATTCAATGATGAGTGTTTCGGTAGAAACTGTTGCAAAATTGATCAGATTCGCGGCAAATTTTCCTCGCATTCCTTTAATGCTTCAAAGGTTAATAGCAATCGCTTTGCATTACCTATATGAAAATTTCGTTCTTTCAGCGATTGTTCAAATGCTGACTGCAGCGATTGATGCATTATGATACACAAACAAACGAAAATCATCTTCGAAGATTTCTCAGTCTACTTGGAAATCTATGTACAACTCACAAACTTCTATTCGTTACTTAGTTAAGTCAAAATAGGCCTTTTTTAATATTTTCAATACTTCGCTCTATTTGATTCTGTTTTTAATGCAATTTTTTAGAACGAGAATTTGCTGACCGCCGTATAGTAAAAAACCTGTTTGTTCATTCGCTTATCATTCGGGGAGAAAGAATTATTTGAAATTTGTCAGGTTTATTATTAGCATATTGTGAGCCGAAGAGCTTTTTTTTATACTTCAGGTCGTTTGAACTCTGCCGTTACTGAAGATGCAGGTGATGTATCAAAAGGTGTACATACACATCACGCCAGCGTTTTGTTACTTTCTAGTGACCATAACAATCGTTATGATCGCCAGCGAGAGCCAGCTTAGAAAAGTTAATTAGTCTATAAGTAGCCAAATAATGGTTTGTAGTGGAGACGAAACGGTCAGGCAGCAGCAGTAGTCATTGTCGTATTTTTGTGCAAAATACTAAAAGTCCAGATTTTCTACCTAACCATCTGTGCAAAAGATGTGAATGTTATGGCGCAACAAGGACATTTTTATTCGCTTCTATTTTCAGAAGAAAACTTCCAAACCCAACAACAATTTTCAAAAATCTAAAACTGTCTTTTATTACGGCCAAAGCGGGCCCTTCTGCTTTATTCGCTGCCTCCTTATTCGCATCAAAATATGCCGGACAACAGAGTTCTGTTGATTTTCATATTCAAATCCCCAACTATCGTCACGGTCGTAACGGCTGATAGCTTGCAGATAAAGGCATTTGGTAATGACTTGTCTTAAGTACGTGAGTGTTAGTGAGTTAATTGGGATCAGTCTTATTGAACGCTGTATACCGTATGTTTAAGGGTTAAACAGTAAATGTATGTATGTATTGTTAAAGCAAAAATTCGTTTAACGTTTTCATAGTAAAGATTCCAAAACGTGGCCTTCGACTTTCGGAGCATAAGCTAAGAACAAATTGTCATTAGAGACCTTTGAACATCAAAGTTCGTTTAATAAGGTTTTCAAATTTATTAAGTGATTGCCATTTGCAACGCAACGCGAAACACGAAACGATGAAAATATTGTGTGAATAGCAAAGGCTTTTACATTTTTCATATTTTGTACTCAATACATTTTTGCAGCCTGATATTTTTTAAGTAAACAGCTAAACTGTAAAGCGCAGACCTATCACTCACTAAAAGTGAATTAAAACTTATTAGCTGGTAACTAAATCTTTGGTGATGATTTTTTAATACAAACTTTAACTGCCACTCCGAATGTGAATAAATACGTTGCAGTGCATTATTGTGTGAATTCTATGCAATTCACTTTAGTCTTTTACTTACTTCAAACATTGACTTCTTAAGACTAAGAAGAGTTGAGGCGTAAGGCATTTAATATTAATTGTTAGCTTCGAAGAATACATTTGACAATAAATTTTTGTTTCGTCTAGTTAATGTCACTGGCTAGATGATAGGCGGTTATATGGAATGCGCGCAAATTGATCAAAGAGATTGAATTCGTGCCAACTACATATGTTCATCACAGTACTTTGCATGAAAGAAGCCCTTGGTGATCACTAAAGTCAGTTTTTAAAGGACATTTCCTACTCCAGACCTAATATATGTAATATATGAATGGAAGGTGTGAGGAAAATTCATTAATAGTCATTTTTGAAAATTAACGAACATATCAACGTTAGCCGATAATGTTTGAAGACGGAGTCTTAGAAGGAATATTCGACACGTTCTCAGATAACATTAATTTCTTAAGGAACTATTTTAAGATTATACGAGTAATTCTGCTGCTATATAAAGTGAGGCACGCATATATCGAAAGTGGCGTTTCGGTATATGAAATGTTGCTCCAAAATCAGCCACAAGAGAGGGTGTGCTCTATTCTACTATGATTGGCGTCCACAAGTGTAACCTTTACCCTTTAGGGCTGACTGCAAAATGTCCAACTACACATTATTATTCTAATCTATGTTTGTTGTGATCAGCTAAACATAAAATGCTGAAAGCTTTTCCTATTCCTACTGAATCTACTAACTGCGAATTGTACCAGCAATAGCTATTGCATTTGAACAAAGAGCTGGACGAAAAGGAAAAACATCTACAAACGAAGGCAACATTTTAACCGCATTCTCATTATATCTTTAGGTATTATCGATCATAATTACCGTTCACTTCGTCTGATGCAGAATAATCTGACTGCTCTCAGATACTTCCCCGGATATTAAGAATCAATTCTTCTTTATCAGTTACACTTCGCCATAGCGACAAATGCAATTCTTCACTTCACCTCACTTCGCTTAGCGTAGTGTCATCAAAATAACAAAAATTATATATTTTTGTTACGTAAAGGATTTTGTTTTCTAAAAATGCTTACATTCGAGCGAATTTAAAAGAAATTTTTAACATTCGCTAGAATAGCATTTTTACTGGTAAACGAAAGTTTCATTATTAATAACTTAACAGACAAGAAGAACGCGATTCTCTGCCAGTGGTTGACATACATATGTACATATATATATATACGGAGATTCAGCCATCAGCACCAAGATGGAAGAGCATTTTTTTAAAATAGATAACATATCCGTAAGAAATTCGAAATTCCAAAGAGACCTTCAAATCACGTATGAAAAATTTAACTTTTATTTATGTGATTCTCACATTCACAAACGACCGTCGTAGCAATAATCTATTGCCCAGTACATAAAAAACCAAAGGCAAATCCACTCTAATGTCTTCCAACGAGGAAAGCGAATTCGGATCAACTCATCACAAGAATATGCGCATCTTTACCTACGACGACTAGTATCTAGTAGTCTTCTGTACTCTATGAAAATGTCTCAAGTGCTTAACATATGAAATTAAAACACTTATAAAATATTATCAGAAGTAATTTAAATCCATTTAGATAATAATTTTGAATCGATTGGCGCTACGGGTCTATATCAAGGGCTTTTCAATATTCCGTATATCGGAAGGAACTTAATATACCAAGAACAAGGCAATATCGGTCTTCCTGTGATGTAGAACACAAAAAAGGAAAATATCCACTTGTTGAGTTTGTAGAGAAGTTTGTCTCTACATAGAAAAAAAGGCTCATCTCTTACTGAAGAAAGAAAACTTTTGCTATCGGCCACCATAAGGACTATGAAATTTTTATGTGGCTCTTTCTCTTGAAGAATGTGGTAGGTATTCTGTTCGATCGTAAATCTCGTTTCACTTTACATGATCGATATGAATCTTTGCATAATGCAAGATTAGTGCGCGGTTTTATTAATCACTGGTCGATGGAATTCAACTACCCATACGTAACATAAAAAAACGAATATATATATGAGCTTAATGCGACCTTTATTGGAATATGCATGCTTCAGTTGCATGGTGGTCACTTTGCTATCGTTGCTATATTAATTGAATTTTTCCAGGAAAGGTTTCCTGCTTTTTACGTTAAGGGATGGATATATGCTATATTATGTTGGGGTCCATCTGTTCTCTTGGCCGTAGTATCTTTACCTTCACTCGAGAAACGTAGGATAATCTTAGGTATTACCTTCATGGTACTGGTGTCATTGACTCGTCTGTTTTGCTAAATGAGTACAACTTTAATGCTCCTAAAGGATTGTTAAGTAAATTTCGTTTAATAAAACTTAACCAATGCATGCCCAGCTATGAACTTTTGAACCCATTTAGGATCCTCCGGAAAAATCCAAATGTGCTTTTTAATCTTATTTCTTATACCTTGCTTCCATAGGTAGGTAGAGTGTGAACTAACAACTGAATCGTCGCGGGTTCAAATCTCAAGTGCCGTAGATCTTTCAATAAAGCCGATAACCTTTCGTTGCTAATGCTTTACGACTTTAGTCTTAAAACATATTCTCTCGCTAAATTAATAATAATAATAATAATAATAATAATAATAATAATAATAATAATACTAATAATAGTTTGCTTAATACCCGCGTATTGTCGATGTCATACTTAAACTAAACTTAATTAAAGTAAAATTAATAAATCCTGTTGTCACAGTATGATTCAGCGAATTAACTAAATAATGTTGCAATATACATATTTGCTAAGCTTGGGAACGCTTGCAGTAATTAATTATGCACATGGTACACTCTTCTCTAATGTATGTACATGCATGCATATATCAGCTGGTGAGTGCGTGGTAGAGCTGGATGAGTAGATAAGTTTCTTTTTGCTTATACTTATCTGTGTATATCAATTTCGTAGTTTTAAGATTTCTTTTACCTCAACTTTAACTAGAGTAAGCCTTTAATCTTGGGGATTATGTAATTCACCTGAGTCTGTATTTTATTGTATTGAATTCTCTGTGTATGCGAGTAAATAAATGCATAAATAAATGGATTTCTTTCATTTAACTGCAGTATTAACAGGAGTGTCAAATATATGTAAACAGATAAATATGCAGTCGATAAGATAGGCAAAGAGAGATATTGTAATAAAACTTAGTCCAGGCGCTATTCAGTTGTTAAGCAAAAACTTATTGGTAAAAGAGGTCGATTTCTCACGAATGAAAGAACAGCTAAGATTCTGCCATTCTTTTATAGCCGGTAGAGTGTGCTACTAAGAGATTCTTGCTGAAATTGCTAGAATCTTAGTTTCGATCGCTCGCTACACGTCATCTTTCTGCGTTTCTTTTTTGCACTTTGGTCTGCTTAAGTAGACTGATCAAGACAAGTGGTACGCTTGTATTAAGTTTGTGTCACTGTATGTAACATCACAACAATTACTTTCGGGTTAGCTACCTGTATATGCGTATCTTCAATCTAAGGGCCACGATTTTCGAGATATGTTTATATGAGAAGAGAATGTGAATCAAGAATCGTTTACCAGATTTAACCCGATCGTAATCACTTTAATTTTCCATTCATCATAAAATCCTTTCGAATTAATTCACACTCAAAACGATGAGTTTCTTAACATGTCGCAAAAGAAAGGCTATAATATTTGTGTGTTATTTTTATACCGATCATCGAAGGATGAGGAGTACATTCATTTTATCAACACATTTGCAAAGTTTCGTAGACCCCACAACGTATATATATTCATGATCAGCATCAAATTCTGAATTAATTTAGAAATGTCCGTCTGCCCACCTGTTTGATTGCCCGTCTGTCCGTGTGTGCAATGTCTGTTGTATCCTCCGCAAATTTGGTAGAAACATGCAAAATCCTTGCACGCACTTTACCATTGAGAATGGGCCAAATCGGCATGAAGGACACGCCCATAGCATCATGTAAACTGAGAACACTGCTGTTTTTCAAAAGGAATAAAAAATTGGGTTTTTGCTCACTACTCATGAACAATAGTAGATAAATGTACTAAAATTGCAATGCACATTCTGTAGGCGACGTTGTAGTACCTGCACAGAAATGGAAAAAGTTGACCATGCCCATCCAATACTATTGTGTATCAAAATTTATTTTTTTTTCTCAACATCTTTATAACGCGCAGGAAAAAACTTCAAAACCCCCCTAAAAAATATATAAATTTTGGCCAATTTCAAATTTGGAATGCACCTAAACATGTCCATCTGTCCATCAGTCCTTCTGCACAACTGTGTAGTATCTGTGGTAAGCATTCTCCCGTTACCAAAAATGAAGATATCGCCTGCAAACTTGCAAACGAATTTTGAAGTCATTTAAACTTTTCAAGGACACGCCTACAACGTTCACACGTCTTACAAAAACTTTTATTTTCAAAATAGAAAAAATCAGCTGCGCCATTCCATATTATAGAGCAAATTTAGGTTTTTGTGCTTGTTTTATCTTTCTTAGGATGACGGTGATGGGTATAAAGGATTCGGTCATGACCGAATATAATTTTCTTACTTGTTTTATTTTCGTGTCATCTACTTATACATTAGATGAGGGGAAAACTTCTTGGTGCTTTGCTAATAGATGTCGTTATAATCGACCATCTCTTCTAAAACCAATTTTACCACGCCCTACTAAAGTGCAATAATTTAGAAGAAAAGTGTCACACAAATTTTCTAGGCTATTTTTTTTGGACTAAGGCGATAACTCTTCGAAAATTGCTTTATCAATATCGCCAGCGTTCCTGTTCTTAAAAGTTCGAAGTTAAAGACGAGCCGCTCTCTGGTCGACCACATATTGCTAAATCCGATGAAAATTCTTCAAAAAATTAAAGAAGACGGACACATTTTGTCTCGTGATATCCTTGGGAAGCTCAACATTGGTCAAAAACCAACTTTTATTCATTTGCATACAGTTTAGGTCTTCCATCAGTGGGATACCAGACAACATAAGTCTCAATGAAGATTGTGTAGGTTTGATGCATCCACCACATAACGGTATAAGGATTTTGCCGGAAAAATTATAAAATGTTTTTAATCAAAACGGATTTGAATTTTTGCTGAAAAACCGTGACCGTGACCGTTTTCCTTAACCCATTAGGTGCTGTAATATGAGCGATTGCCTTCGGGCAACGAAAAAACAAAGCCCGACTTGTTAAGCGTGCAAATTAATGGTATTAGATGATACTGCACCTGGCGCACGAATTTTTAGAATTTTGGCAAAACATACTGATTTTATTATTTTATTATTGAATTCCTTGCTGTTATTGCCTTTTCCGTTAGAAGAGAACATTTAGTTATAAAATGCTGTGATCAAAAATTAAGACCAATCTAATTATACCTTTTTTAAGTCTATTGAGCATTTCAAATCTATTTCGCCGCTTTCAAAGTAATCTCCCTCACACAATAGTACACACTTATGTGAACCCAATTCGCAATTTGCGAAGTTGTTGCTTTAGTCGATTTCTGGAACGGCCTTCTAAGTTTTCTGCGATTCAGTCGGCAAAGTCCCTAATTGTTAATCGACTATTCTTGAACACCAATTCTTTGATTCTGTAATTTGTTTGACGTCTTTCGTCGTCAATCCGTTCTCGACTTTCGTTCACGTATGCCGTCACTTTAACGAACTTTCCCGTGTAATGTGTAAAATTTGCCTACAACTTGTGATTCAATTGTAGACGGTTGCTGTTTGTTTTCTTCTTCTGCATCTCAAAAGTTCCACTCAAAGATCCCACTATATGCAGAACAATATCAAGCATCACTGGTTTGCAATGTCGTATCTTTTTGGTCACAGGATTATCGTAAGGAATTTAGTTTTTATTATCGGAAACTCCATTTGCAGAACAGTGTATCACTGAAGGCGCTGAAAATCGTCTAAACGCCCATTTTGGCTTAACCTCAAAATCAACTTTTTTTGAACTAATACAGCGCTTCTTAACACATGGACTCATGGATGCACCTAAGCTTTACGCGTTATTTCGTATCTGTTTATTTAAAATAAACTGACAAAATAATGTTGTGTCAGGTGAATGCTGTATGGATGGTTTACGCAAATTATGAAAACTTGTCTTGACGTTACGTGAGTGACTTTTCACTTTGCTCTTATAAATTGCGTTGACGTGAATTCATTGGCATTGTCAATGTGACGTATGTCACTTACGTACAGTGGGATAAAAAGTTAAAGGAAATTAAATTAAGGCGTGTTAATCTGTTTCCCTTGAAGCGAACAAATCAATGCGTTCTTTGAAAGGACGGGACCGAATCTTTTATACCCATCACCGTTATCCTAAAAAAAAAACAAAAGATGTAAAAAAACAAAATTTTCATGTTCTATGATATGGAGTGGATGGAGCTGATTTCTTCTATTTTGAATATAAAAGTTTTTGTCGTATAGCCATATGGGCGTTGTAGACATGTCCTTTGCATAGTTTAGGTCAATTCCAAATTCTTTCCAAGTTTGTAGGCAATATCGGGAAAATGTTTACCAGAAATACAAACTGACAGAAAGACGAACAGACGGACATGTTTATGTGTATTCCAAATTTAAAACTGACCAAGAATTTGTATACTTTATGGGGATTTTGAAGCTTGTGTCTGCGCATTATAAAAGTATTGAAAAAACAGTTAAAGTTTGATACACTTTAATACCAGGTAGGCGTGGTCCAATTTTTTTAATTTTTGCGTTTTAGAATATGCGTTCAAATTTTTGTACATTTATTTGCTATAGCCTAAGAGTAATGAGCAAAAAAGCAATTTTTCATTCCTTTTAAAAAACGTAAGCGTTCTTAGCTTACGTGGTGCTATGGGCGTGACCGTTGCGCCGATTTGGCAAGAACTTCCAATGTTTCTGCCAAATTTGAAGACGATAGCTTCATTGTTGCGGCCAGGAGATTGCTTACAACTGACGGACAGGCGGACAGATGCACATATTTAAATCGATTTAGAAGTTCCTGCTGATCACGAACACATATACTTTGTGGACTCCCTGATGTTTCCGTCTGGGCGTTTTGACAAATGAATACACTCCTCATCCTTTGGTGATGGGTATGAAAATGATGTGGCAAATTAACTTCGAATTTCAAACATACACTACAGTCATAAGATTCACATAATAATATTCGCGAACATTAAGAGTTGAACTGTTTTCAATTTACTTTGAATATAAAATAAATGTATTGATAACGTTGCGTATGAGTTATTTACAGACAATGTATGAACACTATAAGATTGAGACGAATCTTAGACACACTCGGTGAAAACTTTGAATCTAATCGAATTGAAAATCAACTTATATTGCATGCTTAGCTTATATTGCGAATGAGTTATATGAAAATATTATGTCGAACGGTGTCAAATATGGCCTTCGAAATCATTTGCAAAAAATCTTTCAAAAATTGGTCGCTGTCAGAGGTCTATCTATTCAGAGGGAGGCCTGTCTCCCGTCCGTACAGAAAGAGTTTTGTTCCTAAAAAAAAGAAGGACTTAAGTACTTTTGATCGAAACAAAACCAACTTGTCCTACGGATCGAAACAAAACCAACTGTGCACGTGAGATTGCTTCTCACACGGATAGAAAATGAGTAATATTCGTTTTGGACCGAAGGAAATATTTTTTCGCACTGATATCTAAAAAAATACTATAAACATTACAATGCTGTGTAACTGTAGACATAGTGTTGAATGAGAATATTGTATAAGAAGATTGCCTAACGTTTGAATATTTGTACTCCGTTAATCTATATGTCTATACCATAACATATCCAGAGCGTAGCATACACATTGTTAGCATATGCTTAGCATTTTCAAAGAGCAACTCGCTTAACAGTACATACCCGAAGAATATGCAAGGAAAGGTAAACATAATATTGTATGCCTTGTTTGACCTAATTAGGGGCACTTGTGTTACCGATTTGTGAGCAACACAAACGTGAGACTTGAGATGATAACACCTCATATTATAGGAATCAGCTAAAACTCATTCTCAAAGTACTAACAGGTAGACCTTGTCGCCATAAAAAAAAGTCTATCTCCTCCAAGTTTTCCACACTCACTTCAAGTGTCAAAATGTTTTTTTTCACCGTTTCTTGTCGAGAAGTAGAAGAGAAAAATTGTAAATTTTTTTTCGCGTAACGACTTTGTCTGATCGGGCGCTACAAACGGAATGGTTACCAAGACGGCCCGATAATATTCATTTTCAATAAAACATTTCCTTACACCGAAGCCGACCAGTATAACAACTTTCATCGGTATACCTGAAGGCTGAAGGGAGAAATACATAAACAGATAACCAACAGTTAGGCTTAAATCGATTTAAAAAATGATCCTTAGTCGATCGATATAGTTAAGAGAGATTACTTCCGAATGCTGCACACACTTGCTTATATTACACTTTTTTATCACAGAAAGAACGTATCGTAATTTCCATGTTGCATGAGCATTGTATCCAGAAAATTATTATTTTTTATTAACAATTGCTTTGCCCTACGAATGCTTAGTAGACTTAGAAGAGATTTGAAATTTGCTACTTGAAGCTATTGACGCTCAGACAAGATTAGCTCATTTATCCTTAAATGCCTCAATGTTCTTGATACAGTTTTGAAAAGTGAAGTGTTCGTGATACAACAGAGTGAGGCTGAGTTAAATCGCTCTGTAAAGCCTCTATGGCTTGTTACACGTAAACATATATTATATGTCTGAAGCAAATATCGAATCTATATGCCATACACGTACGCATACTCTATTAGAGAATACGTAAAACAATGAATGTAAAACGATAAAGGAGTAGAATTTCGTATCAGAGGGCATTAGATAGATACGTAGTGTGTGTGTGCGGTGATAGGAACAAAGCTTTCGTAAAATACCAAACAATTCATTAATTAATAAAAAAAGTAAAATACCTACATGTAAAACTTGGACTATTGGTAAATTTGGAAAGAATGACAAAGAGAGAAAGAGAGAAAGAAGAGAGAAAAGAGAAAAGAGACAGAGAGAATGAGAAATGAAAATGGAGAGATTGTACGCTTGTGTTATCTCGAAATGTAATTTGAACTGATTTCAATTCAAATGAAGAAGAAAACGAATAGATTTCAACAACAACTACTACAAAACTAGTAAAGTAGTTTTTAAATGCTACATAGAGAAGGCTTTGGGAAGCAGTGATTGTGCTCAAGCGATTATAATTACGCTTATGCAGCTTATGCAGATAACATCTCGAAAATGCATCAAATAAATTTCTTCACATGGAGGAATAAGTGAATGGTAGGATATGCCTAAGACGGTAAACAGACGGAACAATTCTTGAGTTCGTCGGTGAAGAAGGTTTGCTGCTATTTGCAGGCTTTTGCACTCTTCATCAGCTGTTGCAAGACAATCAGCAGAAAGAACTCCACTATTAAATAAATTACCAACACGTTGCAGTTAAGAAAATAAATGCCAGTAATCTTTTTCATAGCTTTTTCCAAGCTTTAATAGCTTTTCCAAGATTATAAAAAACTTATGTTCACATTAGCTTCCGATTAACGTTTATTTAAATTTGTTTGTTGTAGATTTCTATGTCTTATCTTCACTTCTATCCTTTTATGGTTCACCTTGACTGCAGGAATGTACAATGGCTGCCCATATCTTTTCGACAATGTTTTGTATCTTTAAGGATGCATCAGTCAATTCCGTCCATGTTCATCTTTTGTTATTCCTTCTTTTCTTTTTTCGTATATTTTGATCTACACATGTTCCTTTTCCTGTCCTATTTTGAATTAACAATCATCTATGTCCGTCTGTTTTCCGTCCGTTTTTCATCTCTTCTCTATTCCCCACAGATGTCTGTCTGTCTCTTATCCTAAGTGTTTCCATACAATATTGTTAGACTTTCATTCTACATCTCTTTCTCTCCCTCCGTTCATGCTTAGTTCTACCCTGTGGATCCTTAATTGTTGATTAATCATATTAAACGCATTTTCTTCACCCTTCCCTCTTTCTGGTATTCATTAACGACTTCTGGAGAACTCTATCTACTCATTTGCAGACGACATTATTCGGCATCATTCGTTTTTCTTTTGTAAGAGACCATGCGGCAAAGAGTTACAAAGACTAACGCCGCGTGTGGAATGACACACTAAATTGGAACCGCATAAAAACATCTGAATGGAGTCGGGTAAATATGGTAAACTTTAATGCCACCAAAGTTCTCTTTAAGCGTAGGAAAAGTGACGAACAATCCCTCTCTTTTAGTGGTGCCATTGCAGAAGAATCGTCACTCCTTGATGTTCTGGGCGTGGGTCGTTGGACAGAACACGAGTTCGAAGTGTCGAAAGGGGCAGTTAAGAGCTTAGGTTTTTCAAAGCGTTGCACAAATTACTTCACTGCAGGCCAATATCCGCATTATTTACACCGCCTATATCCGCCAAAATTAGAGGACAACTGATATTTATTGTAGATAAGACTAGGATCTATTCACATGAGCCGGAAACCAATGGTCACTCAAGCGGATATCGTGTAAAAACTCCTCTAAGAACGCAAAAAACCCAAAAGTCAAAGTCATTTAAGAATTGAGTTTACGTTGACAGAAGGTCTTCCTCCCGGACCAAATTGTTAATAACAAATGTTATTTGAGTGTTATAAGCGCGATAAAGACGATAAGCAATTTTCATTTTATAAACAAGTTCACCCTACTTTTTGATCACAGTAATATGTGATAGTGGGACAAGGCCCGGCACCACCTTACAGTTATTTACACAATGCGTTTTCAAAACAAGATAATATACGGAAAGTGGTCGAAAAAGTGGTCCAATCCGAACCATTTTCGTTGTACAAGATCTATTTTAGAATATCCTTAACAACTATCGGTTCAGTTGTGGGCACGTTCTTGACAAGTCCAATGTTGCTGCGGCTATTGCGGCTGGATTCTTGAAGTTGCTCAAGAGACGGATGCAACTTTTTTTTGATTCTTATTCACTTCATAAGAGAAAAATGAGGATAAATCTTTCGTAACCGAGAGCAAGAGCACGAAAGATATATAGCGATTTCAATTAAAAATCAATGAGAAGCTTCTTACACACTTACTTCACACTTTTTCGACCAAAAAATAATTTATATTTTTTCCTATTCATAAATATGAATTAATTCGACTGATTTCATATATATATACATTCCGTCCGGATTCGACAAACTTGTTTCAGTAATATATGTCTGTCATTCAGAGCATAATATGTTTTGCCGCATCTGTGGCAGTGAAAATCTACAACTAACTGTCGAAAAACCTTTGCATTCAAAAAGAGTTGCACTTGGAGAAGGGTGAGCCATAAACCGCCGATCCTGATCATTGCAGCCACATAGTTATTACCTTTTTTTGGCGTGAAACTAAAGACATGAATGTTGAAGATATGTGGTTTCAAGACGATGTCATCACAAGCCACATAGCACGTCTCACTTTGCCTATGAAAGAGGAATTTCCCTGTTCGTCACTGACCTTTTTTTTTGTTGTGTGATTAGGCAAAGCACCGATTTTGTGCGAATAGTCCTCAGACTCTTGACGCTTTAAAAAGGCATATCGGTGAAATTATGGGCGAGCCATTGCTCGCTAAGAGCAGGCGGGAACTCATCGAAAGTTACCTTAAAAAATCTAGTTTTATCAGATGTTCCATAGATGACATTTCAATGACCTATTATTCTACAAATAATGCCAAGGTCCAGATAATGTATTAAAAAAAAAAAAATTTGATCTAAATCTCAATCAGAACTACGGAACCGGAGTAAAATGGATGACCCTATAAAACTCTGTTTTCTATTCACTTCAACCACTGCATATGTACATAAATTATTTCTTGCCCGTATATATAACATGGAATTTAGTAAATTTATATATATCGGGCAGTACTATGTATTTTTGGTTTCGTTTGTAATACTCAGAAATACGGAATCCGGGGATACCATAAAGTATAGAAATTCTTGATCAGCGTAAATCCATTAAATCATTTACCCGTCTAGCTACTGGTGTAAACTTTACGGGAGGTAAAATCTTCATACAAAGGCGACATTTTGCATATACACTCGCCGTTGATGGCCACAAGACGCATTAAACAATAATTGTTCTCCACTCACGGTCATGGCCGTGAAATACGCAAAAAACTATGACTAAGAAATCATAGCAGATATTGGCTTGGAGTTTGGCTAACATGTATCTATGATGGCCATCAAAGGGTACATAGAAAAAAAATATGTAAACCGCCTACAAAAAGAGTTACTACAATAAACACAGAACTACAACTTAACGGGCTAATGAGAAATTTCACCTTAAGACTCGTACAAGTATCTTTTCGATCCATTTAGAAACCCGTGTATCGGCTGGGCCCATGTTTAATAGTTTACTTCATACATATTCTATATATATCGGATGTAATATAGTTTGAGAAACTGTGTATTAAAGATTTGCTTGAAAACAACATTTCTACTACTAATGAGAGAAGTGCAAAAAATGGTCGGTTTAAAGGAACAAATATTACTTACAAAGAAATTAACTGTGAAATCATCGTCCTGCTATCCAAGCACCCTATAGCGTGGCATCTTGCAAATCCGTAACTGCTCCTGCGTTACCGCATTAATTGGTAAAATTATATTTCAAATTGCGAATATTGTCCTGGTGTTGCATTTAAAATTGAGAGACTTTCTCTTGGGAGGATGATCTCGCTTTTTAAAAAGTTTTATTATAATCTGAATGTTATTCAGTTATTCTCATTGAAATTTTGCAACTTTCATTAAATGCTTCGGATTAGTTTGTCATTCAGGTATCATTTGATGATTAATTTTAACTTCCATTGAGTTTAAAAAAAATGAAAAGAATTCACAAAAAATAGAAAACAATAAAAACACGGACTTGTAGAAATTACAATCATGTGTAAGTGACTCAATTAACCGATCAGAAGATTATATATCGATATCCGCTATAAGTGATTTAGTTTTTGTTAATAATTCTCTTTTCATTGACATAAGTCAATGCGTTTCTAGCACAACAAACGTCGAAGGGACTGACGGCCAGCCAAATCTTTGAATCATTTTACTGCTTTACAAATGAAAAAGTTATATTATTCGCCTGAAAACGATTCTTAAATAATTTTGAGGGGTAAGGGATCTTCGGCCTATAAATTATATATAGCTTGGATCAGCGTCAAATTTTGAATCGATTTATCGATTTTAGACAATCGTCTATCCGATTGTCCATATGCCCGCCTGTGTAATGTCTATTGGAAACGTTCTTCTGGCCCCAAAAATTAAACTATTGACTTTAATTTTGACAAAAATCCAATGTTTCACATTAGTGTTCCGGCATCCTTTGACCGGTTTGGGTTATTTGATAGCTCTCTTGCAAATTTTTAACCGATATTTTTTATTGTTGCAGATCGGAGATGGTTTACCACAGATACTATACAGTTGCGCAAATGGACAGACGGACAGATGAACGGACAGACACGCTTAGGTGAATTTCGAATTTGAAACTGGCCAGGAATTTATAGAATTTATGGGGTTTTTGAAAATTATTTTTGTGCGTTGGATATTGAAAAAAATTAACGATTGATACACTATAATATTAGATAGACGTGGTCCATTTTCTCCTATTCGTTTACGGCATCGCGCATAGAATATATGCTTGTAGATTTATCTGCTGCAGGGTATGAGTAATGAGCAAAAAACCGAATTTTTATTCCTTTTAAAAAATAGAAGTGTTCTCAGTTTACGTAGTGCTATAGGCGTGTCCTTTGATCGATTTGCTACATTTTCAAGACCAATGCGTGCAAGAATTTTCAATTCTTTTGCCAAATTTGAAATCGGTCGCGGCCAGAAAAATTTTTACACACCGATCGACAGACGGACATGCTTAAATCGATTTAGAATGTGATGCTGATCAGAAATATATACACTTTGTGGGGTCTCTGAAGCTTCCTTTTGAGTGTTTCGAAAAAATTTGATGTCCCTCATCCTTCGGTGATGGGTATAAAAGCAAATAAATAACAATTCAAGTTTAAATTAAAGAACAAACTAAACTATAAACTGCTTAGGGAATTTTCATGCTCTATATTCACCAGATTTCCCTTCTATGTATAACTTTCACGTCTACATGTATGTATCTGTTGGCAAGCCAACTCAAAATTTCTTACTCGATGAGTGGTTTTCATTAATAAAAAATATGCACATAGCGGCCGTAGGTAAGCCATTAAAACGTCGTAAGAAAGTTAAGTGGAAACGGTACTCTTTCTAAAACTCTAGTTCTCTAGTGCGATTTTGTTCTTTGGCACATCACTTCTATGGTATGCAGTAACCAGAAAAAGTTGAGATAGAAGCACTTTCCATTTTACCAATCACTTCACATCTTTGTGTCCATCAGTCTGCTCCCAGTTCTATCTATAGGTTGTAATTTTGGAGATATTTTGATGCAACTTTATAAACTGATTCGGTCCATATTGAAAATACACTGCATTGAATCATTTTTACACGCACTCCCTATTTTTTTAACTTATTTTTTTTGTAGATACGTTAAAAAACAACCATTAAAATAAAGTAGAAGGAAAAGCAAGAGAAAGCAAGGAAGAAAGTTTGAAAAAAACAAGTAAGAAAATTATACTCGACCGTGACCATATCTTCCGCGACATTTCGACAGCATCACTTTTGTGGCCAGTAGAAGGTTTATGACAGCATGACATAGACGGACAGACAGATAGACAGATATGCTCATATCGATCCAGAATTTGGTGCTGATCAAAATTTTATATACTTTGTGTGTCCTGTGAGGCTTCCTTCTGAAAAATGAATATATCTCGCATCCGTCGTTGACGGATAGAAAAAATATAAAAAGTATTCAGCCGCCAACAACTCTGACATTTAAGGATTTAAAAATTACCTTTAATTACATGTCTTCAGAGTCAGTAAATATTTTAAATTGAAGTTCTTGCCGTCGATCCGATTACGATACTCAAGCTAAATGTGTTTAATCGAGTCAATCGAGCAACTTTCGTATTTATTTTCAATTTAATTTCCACGTATTATTAGGTGTTATATATGTAAACTGCATACTTTTTCCAATGTATTAGGTCTTAATAGCACAATTTTGTGAATATTGTGATTGTAAATATCTAGCGCGTAGATATTGCAATCTCACCATAAGACGCCTTTAAAAATGGCTTCAAGATTACATATGCCTTAGTAAGTAAATAAATAAATAAATAAAATAATGAATATTGGCTGATCAGGTATACATATATACTTTAGTCCATCAACGAAATTTATTAATTTACTCTGCCGAAAAGTGAGCGTAAATATGTTCGAATTTTTTAAGGACTCGGTTATATTAGACCGATCCAGAATTATTAATTTACTCTGCCGAAAAGTGAGCGTAAATATGTTCGAATTTTTTAAGGACTCGGTTCTATTAGACGGATCCAGAATTATTAATTTACTCTGCCGAAAAGTGAGCGTAAATATGTTCGAATTTTTTAAGGACTCGGTTATAATAGACCGATCCAGAATTATTAACTTACTCTGCCGAAGAGTGAACGTAAATATGTTCGAATTTTTTAAGGACTCGGTTATATTAGACCGATCCAGAATTATTAATTTACTCTGCCGAAGAGTGAGCGTAAATATGTTCGAAGTTTTTAAGGACTCGATTATATTAGATCGATCCAGACTGCGCATTTTATAATTTCTGAGTCATGCGGAATGTTGCCTAATATGTGAATAGAAAAAGAGAAGTACGGATTTGCATTAAATCATTACTTCAGAACAACTTATCTTAAGGCATTTCGAATTATTTATCTACTTGCTACTATACTTCTCTAAAGAGTAAGGGTGTGGTGTGACCACATATGGTCCCATATATGCATTCACTTGAATATATTTTATCCAATCAGTTATATCTATTACTACAAACTATGGCATGCATAAAAACAATGGCTGTACGGCAGGTCAAGATCTTAGACTTTGTTACTATTAATAATATACTTTATCGGATTACTGCTACCAATTTCTATACGGTATAGATTATAGCAAGTCAATTATCGTCATTTCCTCAATACGACGTAGTATCTGAAAAGCATCAAAACTTGAAATTGATCGAAAATGCATACTGGATGGGAATGATCACTGTCTTTGAAGCATCTAACGTATACGGTAAAAATTTCAATTTTCTGAACGGAAAATTTTATATTAAAAAACTAATAATTGCCTCCTCAGACCAGCAGCAATAAATAAGAAAAAATTTAGATCCCATTTTCCTTATAAGAAAATAAAGTTTACTAAATAAATATTTGTTGTCTTTTGTTTTTTTTATTCAAATTTTTCTTTTCTAAGCCAAGTTTTTCTCTAACCTTTCGATAAATCCTCATTTTTCCTCCTCTCTTGCTTTCATAAAGGAACTTACTATACCCTACACGACTTATAGTACAAAGCTATGTTAAATTTGGGCGAATGTAAGCTACACTCAGAAGGACTTGAACTAGATCCACTTTTTATTATATCGATTGATTCAGATTCACTTTCCTATAATCGCAATTTTTGACTGATCTCGACTATGTTCGGTACACTGATGTGTTTTGGCCAAAGGACGAACACTATTGGCAAGGGTTCGAATTGGGTCACTTTTTCAACCACTTCCCATATAAAGCCTTAATTTGAAAAGTCATTATATGAATAAATGTAGGATAGCGTGGGACATTTGTTGGTGGACTGTGGCCCACTTCTCTTTTATTTACTATTGTCATATACGTTTTTACCCACAAAGTGAAAATTTGACCTCATTCATGGAAAAGTTATACAGAACCGTTTCACCTGTCTATTGAATTATTTCAACTTCAAGTTCTATGCGCAATCTGAGCAGTGCTGCGAACGAGGTTACATGTTGCATAAGCGCAAGCATGCCATAATTGTAATTGTAATTGTAATTAAATACATATTCTTACGTTCCTTATACGCAACCATGTAATCGCCTACGAAATGTATTAGAGAGGTAACCTACCTAAGATAATATGTACGTATATTCACCCAAGGAATTTACCCAAGAATATGCTCGGTAAGCTTTTGCACACGCGATGCTAGCGAATTTTTCATTTAACCTGACAAACATTAAAAGCATGGGGAAGTTTAACGATCAGAAATTTGCATAGTTTAAGAAGAAAGAAAGAATTCTATACGCTTATGATACGTGGCATTTATCCTAACTCATACGGTATGTTTTACTTACGTCCTCTCTACTTTGTTAGATTCACGGCAAAAATTTGGATTTTGCAATGAATGATATCATGCCCTTAAAGGCATTTAAATATCTGTGAACCGAGTAGAAAAAGAAAACCTTTGTACTACATTTCCCTTAAAAATTAAACGAACAAATGTTTTGAGAGGATAATAAAAAGCAAAAACAATCTTTCAATGAAAGATATTTTCTAAATAAACAAACACAAACACTATAGTACGACAAGTCGCATTACCACTTCGCTTAATACAATAATTTATGTAACAACTTTTATAGAAAAAAGACCTTATAACCAAACCGTTTTCAATAGAGTTCGTCCTTTCGTGAAAACACGTCAGTGCATCAAATTTCATCAAATTACGGCTTGTAAGTTGAATATATGAAAACAAGACGGACGGACGAACAGACAAGCTTCAGAAAGTGATTCTGATCTCAACATACATCCTGATTGTTACATACATCCGCACAAAGTTAATATAACTTTGTACCACAAGTGACGTGAGGTATAAAAATCCTTAAGTACATTCTGAGCCACAGTTCATATATCATACATAAAATGGCTTTTGCTAATAAGCACTTTTAAGATTTAAGACATCAAAGTTATTATTATGCTTCAGAAGGATACCGCTTCTCGTGGTGATAGCACGCGTTGTTATAGCTCCGTTGTCGTATTAAACGCTCATCCACGGTTCATGGTATCGTTTTTCGTTATTTCTAGCAATTTTATTAAAAGTTCCAGTCGTACTCTCAGGTCGATCATGTGTATTATACTAATCGAGAAACACACTTAAATGAAATTCCCTTTAAGCCGAATTGTTGGTATCGTCAAGCATTATATAAAAGACAAACGCATCCAACGAAATTAATATTACACGTGTAGAGGTGACATACAGAAAGTCTTTCAGCAAGACGTGGCATTTTAAATTTCACGTCACTTTTGAGCTATCAGCATACAACCGTTAGTGCGATCACATATGAAAAATTAAAAGTAGCGGCTTTTCAGATATATTCGTTATGCCTGTGATGCTTGAGCGGTGGAAATGCATGCATAACATTACCATTTGATTCGATCATTATAGTAAGTGTATTGCGCTACCGAACGATGGATATTGACTGGAATTTTTTTTATTTTTCGCTTGAAATTATTGCTACAGATGTGTATATTTAGCAAAACGGTGCCACCTAATACTTGATGGCATCGCGTGAAACGATCGCATGAAATGGTAGATCTTCTTAAAAGAAACTAAATTTTAGTGCCGACCTATTAATTTGATCGACTACTTAGTACAACGTTTCAGCGCGGAGAGAGTATTTATCAAAGAGCTTTGTTCCGGTTAACTTGGCTCGACCTCGCTGCTCCGATTTTTTTCGTACTAAGTTGGAAATCTGGAAAAATGGCAAAGCTTTTAAAGTAAGTGGTGGCGGACTAATTACCGTTCATAATAGCAGACTATTGACATTGATCTTATCGCCTGGCAACATGGTTTTGTCTCTGCCAACATTGAGTTCGTTTGTTGAACATAAATTGAATCATCTTTCACTGTATATTGCTTGCTCTTACATATCTCCTGCGCTGGACGTTTCTCTATATTGTGAACATTTTTATTTAGTTAAAAATGATTGCAGAAAAGTCTCAATTGATTTCTTCTTCTTCTCCAAATCGGAAGTTCGAATTTAGCCAACGTTATTGCATATTGATTCGAGGTCAGCCTACACTGATGCCTAATATGATTATCCGACCTTGTACTCCATCCATTATTATCTTAACCACGACGTGGGGCTTTAGTTTATCTTATCTAGATTGAAAGGCAGATGCAGAAACATTGCATCTCTTTTTCCTTTGCCTTAGCCTTGATCGTTTATGGAATTTTTTGATGGGTCTTGTGACCCATGTCTTTATCAAATAAGTACTACTTATAGCATAAATGGAAACCTATTGCACCAGACTTTTTCTAATGATAACAATTCGACAATTTCTCACATTGACCCTGACCTGAGGACATCTGCTATCCAACTTTGTCTATAACTTTAAATAATTCACTGGCTAATGACTTCGAAACACGACTGTCTACTAAAAAGTCCAGGTTTTTATTTAGTAAAAGCGATTACTCTAAGCTCATTGATATTCTATCTGCACTTTCGCGGAACTTCGATTATACCCACATTGACAATCTTCGTTTGAAATTTATAAAATACTTCCTGAGTATATTCCTGTTCCATCGGTTAATCGATATAACTTAATATGCACTTGAAAATGCTTCGTAATAGAAGAAGCGGGCTGTTTAAAAAATTTTAACGGGTCGGATCTCTCGTGGATTACATAGGATACACTGGCGTCAAAAATCAATACCATTCGCACAATTTATGTAAAGTCAAAAGACAAGTATACATTAACCCTAAGAACTTGCTCTAGTTTATGGATTCTAGACGGAAAGTGAAAACTTTCCCAGCGGGGTTGCATTACAAAAGCTACAAATTCTCGAATGCGTCTTTTATAAGTGATCTTTTTGTTCACCTTTTCGAAAAATCTTGTGCCGTTGCCGTCACATATCTATTTTGTGGAACACTTTGATGTTTTTCCGTCTATTACTTTCTCGATTGCGGAAATGTATAGATCAGTGAGCATAGTGAAGTTCCCGAACTTTCCCGACACAGATAGGATTGGTACTTGTAAAATCTTAGGGTTTGTGTCGACCTTCTTTACATTCTTCGCACGTCAACCTTCAATAACTATCCAAGTAAGGACAAGCTATTTATACCGTTAGTAAACGAACGGCTTTCTTCACCTATATAACATCCGCTGCTTCTTACTGCCAACATGATTTTGTGAGGTGTACGTCCACCAACCTATTAGAATTAACTATTAGCATTTTTTACGCTTTGGATGAGCATAAGCAAGCTGATGTCAGAGGGCGTACACAAAAAATTGTATTGAATTTAAGCTTATCTCGGATGATCCCAGGAACGCTTGGTGGATGTCATGCAATTGTATACGCAAATCTACGGTTTTGATGTTCACCAATGGTGTAAAAGTCTTTAATTTATTCCTTTCCACATTTATGGGGCGTCGCAAACCCCTTGGCTCTCTCGTGGTAAACACTAACTCGAAATTTCACTTACGTTAGGTATTTTGAAAAATGCAAAAGAATTTCCCTACCCTTTTAAATCGAAACGCCTGTATACTGAAACGCCTTCTACACCGGTTCGGCCTACTCTTGAATATTCAATTATAGTTTGGGCAGCCCTTTAACGATGCCATGCCGATCTTCTTGAGTCTGTCGAAAGCAAAATTTTTTACTCTTTGCCCTACGTGCTCGTCGATAGAATTCGCATGCAATTTTACCGCCATATGAGCATAGATTGAAACTCATCAACCTACCCACCCTTGAGACTGAGCTGGATCTAAAATTTATTGTCAAGCTAATACGGGGAGATATCTACTCTCCGATCTCACTTGGGAAAATTTGCTTCAATACGTTATCTAGGTTTACTAGGTACTAAGTGCCACACTATCAGCTTCATGATATTTTACATTTGCTTTATAAGATTTATAATGAGAATTTCGATCAAGCTGTTGATTCTATACGAAACTCTCTTCTATGCATCTAGTCGACTGACATGCTCGGTTTACTCTATTGTAGACATGTCTACGTATGTGCATGAGCTTATACTGTTCTCATTGCTAAAGGGGGATGCTATGAGGGGGATATTGTCGTATAATGTAGATGTATGGGTTAATTTATGTACGTGTACAGGAGAGTCCTCAGTTTATGTACATACATACAGTACATACAATTAGGTGCTACCATCTACTTATATAAGATGTAGTTAGCCGAGTATCGGATCTATTCATCAATGCATATAAATAAGTATGTATAATATATAATATATAACATTATGCTATATATATATATTATATGTATATCAGTGTGTCTTCGAGTATATCTACGCATTTTTAGATACAGAAATGTGTTGTCTCTCTTTAGTTTTCAATGTAGTGAACAATTTTCTTTTTTTAGATAACTTCATCATATGTCCTGAAAATCTATTTATATATTTTTGCACGTAGATGGTATCATGATTCGCTCTTCAGATTACATAATCCTTATATTACACATATACAATATTGCAACTAATAATTGAATAAATAAATAAATAAAAATCTATAGTTCAGAGATTATATGAAGAATTTTGTTTTTCCGAGATTGCTTTAATTTTCCACCGATTGTGAGTAAATTTGCCGATCATTTGTCTATCATCTTTAAAGTACAAGATTACTGTCAATACAAGGAGGAATACAACTCATTTCATCATATTTCTCATCAAAAATCTTTGATGTATTACAAGATTGCAAAAATGTTGATCATTTTTTCACTTGAAAAAGGCATTTCTTGAGAAAAATCGGTCCAGTATAGATTAACCCAAAAATTTCCCATCATTTTTTGTATCATTGGACCTTATATCTGGCAACGTGACGATATCGTGTCGAAAGAAGTTATATTGATTTGGCGGCGATCCACCCAACGACCCACGTTCGCACTTCTTCAACGTACCAGCGCGTACTGCGTACCAGCCAAGCCATGCTGCATCGATCCGAACAAGGGCTAAATCAGAAGACGCCATGTGTGATGAGTGCGCTGGGGGTGGCAGAACTTTCCATTCGACCCGCAAACAGGATATCGTTGGGGAACTCTTGCAACTACTGGCCACAATGACATTTTCAGCCAATTTGCGAGATAACCATTTTTCCTCCTTTTGGAGCTTTTCCATCTCATGTAAACGTCTAAAAACATGTAATGTTTCATCGTCAACTAATACACTGTTCGAACGTTCTTGAGAGAGTTTGAGCTACATTTTCGTTCAATAAGTCCTTCAATTCATTGTTTAGGAGCTTTTTTGGTCCTCCAGGCCGTTTTTTATCATTGATATCAAAATCACCGCCTTTAAATCTCTGGAACCAAAACTGACAATTGGAATATGATGGAGGAGCGTCACCATAAGCTTCTGAACGTGTTTGGTGGGTTTCGGCAGCAGATTACTTCACATTAAACATCAACAAAAATGAATGCCGAAAATACAACATTGTGGATTGCAAACGAAGGGGGAGAGAGGAAGGTCAAAACCCTCGAAATCAACTGTTATGTATCCTGGTATTTTATTTTTACCTGTAAAAGTCGCTGGTCAATATTTTTGCAACCTTCTAATAAAATGATTGCATGACGCGATATAAAACGAATACAAAACTCCCCTTTCTATCTATGCAGCTATGTTCTTTGTAGGCGTACCTAAAGCGTTCTTCCAATAAGGATGGGAAGAAAAGAGAAAGGGACGACGAAAAACGGAAGATCTAATTAAAACCAACAAATAAAGAAAATAAGAGCAGTTTTTCTTGCAATCAAAAGTTGCTTCCTTAAAAAACAAACATCTTGTTAATTGTAGACATGTTCGTTAGAAGATTTGAATCCTTCATAAATTTATCTTATAAAATTGCCCTAAGTCAATGTCGCAATTACGAATTAAAGGAAAGAGTTTTTCATCTGCTAAATATCTCTTACAAATTATGAGTTGCAGTTTTGTACCGGGTATTGTTCGAGAGACGGATTGTTATAGAGACGGATAGTATCTATTTTCAAAGGTGAAATGATGTCCGCTAACTGAGAACTTATAGACTACATTATAGATTACTATCACAATTCTTGAATCAATAAGAGTTCCAACAGGATGTATTGATCTGTTTGCCACAAATACAAACGACAGCTCTTCCATATCTTTAATTTTCAATGCTGTTCATTATAAATGGTACTTTTTAAATATTTCGATATACAACACATTCCAAAATATATAGTAATTCCTAAAATATTTCTAAATGTTTGTATATTTTCCTCTTCGAGTAAACCAAAGACCTCGAAAATAATGGTACATGATTCAATTCTTTAATAAGTAAGAAAGCCCTATTCGGCTGGAACCGAATCTCGCATATCCTTGCCGCCCCATGCTTTCATTTATTGTCACCTCATCGTGCAGAGACTTCTAATGTTTCTGCAAAATTTAAAGTCGATATCTTCATTTTTGCGATCAGGAGTGATTCAACAACACACGCCAAATGGACACATAGGCACACAGACGGACAGACATCGCTTAATCAATTCACACTTTCTTGCTGAACAGGAGTGTATATACTTTCTAGCGTCTCTGAAGCTTCCTTTGAAACAAAATCAGTTTTCGCCACGTGCTGCACTGACGGTTACATTAATAAGAGAAAATGGACGACGCAATAATTATTATTCCGCGATAATATGTTTGAAAACTTTGATTTGATCTAACAATTCGTGTCCTACATTCCTTCAGCAAGCGCTTTTCAACGAAAACTTAATCATATTCAGTCAGTACGAAATATACGCATGTACGTATTGATGTGTGTATGTATGTATGTATAGTGCCCTTATTATTAGTACAAGTTGTTATTTTTCTTTTAAATCAATAAAAATGTTTCGATTAATTGAAAGAAATTATTGTTAATAATTAATACAAATGTTAATAAAAAGTAATATTTGTACAGATATTGTACGTATATGCATATATATATATATATATGCCTATATATTGTATATATATATATATATATGTATATAATAAACGAACTAACGGGCAGATACACTTTCAAGGTTTCATACGATGAAACAAACAAAATACGTCAGCGACAGCAGCAAATAGCGCAACGAAACAAAAAAAATACCAAAATAAATAAATAAAATAAAATTATTATTATAAAACAATAAACAAAAGAAATGAAACTTTAGTAAAGAGAATAAACAAAAAATATGAAAAACAATATACATAATAATAAATTTGAAAAACAATATATATGTTTATATATATATTTATATATATTTATATATATATTTATATATATTTATATATATATTTATATATATTTATGTATATATTTATATATATTTATGTATATATATAATAATAGTAATAAGTAATAACAATCAATAGTAGATAAGAGAGAATTAATAAAGTAATTAATATAAAGGATAAAAACATGTTATGACAAAAAACGTAAAAATTTTAGGTTATGCATGCCTTTATGCCTACACATCGTTAGAGAAAAAATTCTTGAAAAGTAAATGAAAATAAAAAGCAAAAATAATTTTTGTTTTTTTTTGTTATGTTAAAGCTATAAATGCACTCTGTCAGTTACTTACCCTAATGTAGTAAATGTAAAGTAGTAAAACTGCAGCAACGTAGTTATACGTTTAATATGGTGTATGTATATACGTGTGAATGTGCGTGTGTATGTTACAATTCATTACACATACGCAGGAAACGAGACGAGTTCATTGTAATAAGCCACACACGCATTCACTTTATCATCTACTATTAAAATAAGCCGTAATGAGAACAAGAGAGGAAAGTGAAGAACACGAAGGGAGCCGAGAGTATCGTTAATGTTGACTCTGTTATTCGCCTTCTGGTGAAAGTTAATTAACTTAAGGTATTTTCCAAGTGAAAAGCAATAACGAAAAAAAAAATAATAATAATAATAATAATAATAATAAAAATAAGAAAAGAAACAATAAAAAATTTACTTGGAAAATTTCTAAGAAAATTTTTTCATTCCAATGTGTTAATAACTATTTTCTCTGCTTAGTTGTTGTTATTATTGTTGCCTTGTTTCGTCAAAATAGAAAGAAACTATGATGAAGACGATAACAACAACGATGATACGACTTTCTTTGTTATGCAAGCAGAAAAATTAGTACGAAATAAAAAAAAAGAATTTTTTTTTTTGTGCTTTTACTGATTATTGTCGTTTGAGCTGGTTGTCAGTGATGTTGCTGCTGCTGTTGTTGTTGTTGTTGTTGTTATTATTGCTTTTACTGTCGTTTAGTTTTGCACTATACGTAATTTTTTATTTTTTCGATGTTTTTTTTTCTTTTTTTTTTGCGTTTTTGTTTGCTACTCTGGCATTCGCCTAATAACACGAGCAAAGAACGTGAACAGACAAGCTGGCAGGCGAAAGAAAAATAAAACACACACAATCAAACAGATATGTGAATAGAGAGATAGAGAGACAGAGAGAAATAGAGAGAGAGAGTGAGAGAGAAAGAGCAAAAGGCGACGACACAGCCACGCGAAATAGCAATGACGACGACTACTAATATCTATATATGCACACACATATATATATATATATATATATATATATATATATATACAAATTATATATACATACATATATATATATATGCTATATGTATATAGCATAGTCGTCAACCAGCAACACAGTAAAAAACACGATGACGATGTGAAAACCAAAGAAAACAAACACTGAAAAAATGTACATTTTGTTCGGGTTTATTTTTGAGTTGTTGCTGTTTGTGCTGCTACTACTGCGGTTAGCTCTTTGCTACTTTGATCGCTAAACAAATGAGAGCAGAAAAGAAAACGCAAAAACCAAAAAAGCAAGAAAAAAAAGAAACAGAAAATAGTGCGATATAAACCCCAACACGAAGATATTAACGATTACAAGATACGATCATTTACGAGTAAATGCCATTAGCAAGCAACAATAATAAAAGCAAATAGTTCTAGAAGCAAAATACGATTAAAACTTGACGCTCCGTTTCCAAAAAAAAAATTTTGTTTCTTCTCTATTTTCATTTCTTTTTCATATCAGTCGCTTTCTGTGCTGTTTGTATAAACATTTTGCAAAACTTCGTATGAGACCCGAATCCGAAAACCCACACATACAATAAACAAAATTTTTCAATTTTGTTAGGCACCACTACTTCGCTTTGTTCGGTTCCTATTATTTTGTATAAAATAATGTATTGTTGTTATTATTTTTTCTTTCTTTTATACCTAATTTCTATGTGGTCTGGCCTGATGTATGATGTAAAACGCATTTAATCTGTGGATGTATGTGTTGGCTAACCTCGCTCGTTCACATGGTATTCATGGTAGAGTCGTTCATTGTGTTGTTGTATAACGATTTGGTTTTGCGGGGAAGGGGAAGGGTGACGGTCGGATGGGGCGGGAGGAGGGGGCGAAGTCAGCTCGTTTTAGTAGGCAACAAAGCTTAGCTGTGTTAAGGCATTTAGCTATTCATCAGTTAGTGAAATTCATACACGTATGCACTCGGCTTGTGTACTATGAGAATATACTAAATGTCCAATTTTTTTTGTTTTTTCTTTTTTTTATACATACATATGTACCTATAAATATTTGCTTGCAATAGTTGTGTGGGTTTTTATTTACATATTTTTTACTTTTTTTTTTTTTTTATTTTTTATATGTATTGCGGTTTTTTCAATGATTATAAGTACATGTGTATATTATTTGTATGTATGTATGTATGTATGTATGTATGTATGTATGTATGTATATAATAGAATTTTATATGAAATAATACATATTTTCGTCATCTCTTAATCATCAATGTTTTTGTACTAATTTTCTTTTGCTTAAGCAAAACCAAGAAGTTATTATTCATTGTGAGGGAAAATATATTTTTTTTTTTCTTTCATAAACTTCACTGCAAATATGTCCTTTTCATTGCCTTATATTCCGAAGAAGAGATTCTTACACAATTGTATGCACACTTAAGCTGTAATGAGAATCGAACTTTCTTTATATTTTAAAAAGTTGACCCGTCCGCCCCCGTCACCACGAAATATTAACGGCCAGATAAAGGAAAAGGCTAATTAGTCATAGAGTATAAAATAAATGTGTGGACTTAGACTTCCCAAACGTTTAAATGATGATGATATGTTAAAACAATTACTTGAAGAGTGTTCCTCAACGTCAAGGAGAAACGATACTTTAAAATTTATACAAATATATCGGGTTGTTGTGAATAAAAAAATTCCTCCTCCTATTGAAACCAAAAAATTTAGGACGAATTTTATATAGTACCTTGATCGTGTTCATTTTGTTCTAGCTTTTTACATAACTCTCGCGAGTATTTGTACCAAACATTAGGTTGACATTTGTGTTCCGTGAACGCCAAACGAGTATATATACATGTATATATATATATATATATAAATATATATAAAAATATATATATATATATATATATAGAGAATGTTTCAAGGTCTTTTTTTCTAAATTTGTTGTTGCGGTTAGATCACTAACAATAGACAGACGCACGGACATGACTAATGCAACGTATTTCGAGACAATGTAAATAAAATGACATAACTAATATATCAATCATTCAAAAAACTTTATAACTTAACAATGAAACAATATATCATAATGGAGTAAAATGTCTTCATTATTTAATACATTCTTTCATATGTTCTTTCTTTTGTTTTGAAAGCAACTTTCCCTTACGTTCCTGAAATGCTTATTTACGGCTGTTACAAGTTCTCAGTTTGATGGAAATTACTACGAATCGTTTGCGAATACAAAGAAGCTAAGGAGATATAGCATTGACGGATGCCCGAACAATTCATAATTCAAGGCCAGCAAAGCATTATCTTATTGCAAAGTAGTCCTTTCCTCCCGTGAAATCTCCTCTTCTTTGCCCACGAATTTTCGGCAAAGATTTTTCCTAACTTTCCTTTTTAGTATCGTAACAGTGTGTAAGTAATTAATTAACGAAATACTTATGAATTCCTAGATTTCAATGAGAAAACCATCTCTAATGATTTAGCTCCTTTTTGACCATTTTGCCTGCTTGGGTAATGCACAACCGCGTTCATTCTATTCGGCAACTTTTTGTCGCAACATGGATTAACCAAAACTTTATCTATTGTATTATATACATATATGTAGGTACATGCGTTATAGACGAATATATGAAAATATTGTCGACATTTTCGGAGATTGTTTCGGTTTCTTCCCTATTGTGCGGACGTGTCTGTGAACAGATCGACACCACTCGATATTCTTAATCGATTAAGAAATGTTTTTACCGAAGTTCATCTGAATGCAAAGATTTAGATCACGTCATTAAGGAATTTCCTTTCACTCAATGCTTCTTTTAGAGGAACAGTCAATCATCGTAAGGTTTTTCAAGTTTTGTATTTCTTGAATATGAAGTTTTCTGTGCTTGAACTAAACTGCTTGATAAATTGGTTTGGAATATAAGATACCTTCGTATATCATATAAAGAACAGAGATTACTATAAATTATTTATGGCGATATTTTTGTAACTAACAATGGCAGGCTACAAAGTTTCTGAATAACCTAACGTTAGCATCCGTATTTTGAAGGTGCCTTAAGTATTCATATTATATAAATACATACATATGTATTATATATATATAAAATATATATGGGTATATATGTACATTTGTTGGCAGCATCAATATAGCCATGTCTGCCTTTACGTCCGTTCACCTTTTGTTATGAGGAAAGAAAGGATGAAGTTATGTTTTTTGCTCATGCTTGACAATTAGTGTCGTTAACCTCCAGTAACCTGCGATAGTTGAAAAAATGCAAAAATTTTAATTTTGCGGTCAATAACTGATTTCAAATTTCGCACAAATGCTTATTTATAGAAAATAGCAAAAAACATTTTTTTTTTCCAAAATTTTTTATGTAAGAACTTTCAACATTCATTCAGTCATTCTAGCAACTTCAAGTAATTAGATCACAATTGTTATGCATATTTTATTATATCGTTTTCAGTTCAAGGAGTGCTGAAAGAGCAGCTCTCAACTCCCATTGCAAAGCATTGAGCTCTAGCAATAACCAAGGCTTAGAGGACGAAGTATTTGCGGCATCACAACCACATTATATTCTGCTACAAAGGTGATATCTGAAAAAATTTAGAAGTTTCGGGACAGATGTTGCCGTCGCACGTTTAATGTTCAAATCCGCAGGAATAGAAGGTTCAGCTCGAACACTTCGCCGTTTTTTACCCACGTTAACAATAAAAGATAATTTCTCAAATTTTCTTTAAGTCTCGCTTCATCTTCGTAATCACTACGGAAGTATTCGTACCAGTCATAGTCTCGGGCCCATGATCAAAGTATTATGTAAAAGGCTTTATTTAACTCTTCTAGGGATGATTTTTTTTCAAACATTTTTATATTCATTTCAACTTTTCTTCTTTTTATATCCTGTACTACTATTACGCTCAGAAGGAATTAAGATAGACCTACTGTTCGTTATAGCGACTTTCTGAATGATTTCACCGTGTCTGTCCATTTGTCCATCTTATATTCTTGTGTTCAACGCACTGGTCGCAATTGGTGTGATTTTTTGATGACATTTGGTACACTGATGCATTTTGCCCAAAGGACGAACGCTATTAGAAATATTGCAGATGGGGACACCTTTGCGACCCCTTGCGTTAGAAGGCCATACTTCGGAAAAACTTTATATTGTTACAAAATTCGCTTTTCTCGGATACGGTTCGTATCACTAGATCGTGGGTATTCTTTTTAAGAGGAATTCACTTGCACGTTTTCACTTCAATTTCTTTAAGGGCAGGATTATTTACATTTGGCTTTGGCGATACTCTCCACTTGTCAATTCTAATATTCTTTTTCGACTCAAATGTTCTTGTCCGACTGATACTGCCTTCCGCAAATAGTCTCTTTATATAAACTTTTCCAAGCACATTACTATGACCTAAGTTCATGGCTTCATCTTTAATCCGTTAACCTGCTTTTCCGCTAATTATTTTCCTCGGCATGACACGCTGCGAATATGCACTTGGGTTCTCCCTCTCTAGGCAATTTATTTTTTTGGGAAAATCAATTAATTGGAATGAATTGGATTTGGGATTTCCGTATCAATATAAATAACTGTAAGATGCTGTAGGGTATTTAATAGTGTGCCATGGACTATTGTAGAGTTTTTTATACCCCAGAGCACTTGTGGCACATGCTTATATTAAGTTTTGCCGTACGTTTTAAGATACGCCCAAGTTTATTATATCGATCGATTCAGATAATGATAAGCCTGTCTCTCTGTCCGTCTTATATCTGCCCATGTAAATTTGTGTTGAAGCCATAGGTCGCAATTTTTGAGACAATTTGATGAAATTTGTTATACTGGCGTGTTTTGACCCAAAGACGAATGCTATTGAAAATCACTTTTTCGATCAATTTTCATAGAACGCCCTATTTAGAAAAGTTGTTGTGTGGAAAAACTTGCAATTTTCAAAACTTCTTGACAAAACTCCCTCTGCAATAGTACTTGGTCATTGTAAATAGTTATGAAGAATTTGGTTCCGGTGGGGTAATTTTTTGAACCTTCTCTCATATGATCGTAAAAGGGTATAATTTTTATTATTATTATTTCATGGTGAAAATTAGTTCCTACTTGTAAATTGACATAAAAGTCAACCTTACCGACTTTGGACTATGTACGTCTATTTTTCCGATACCACTGCATATAAGGATTCCTTTATGCAGTTTGCATGAAAATAATATGTAACTTTTGGTGCGTTATCACCAAACCGAGTGATGTAGGATATCTAATAGTCGGCCTTAATCGATGATAAAGTTCTTACTTATTTTATGTGTTGTTAATGATAATAATTACAATTTTAAAATACTAAACGTCCACATATGTGGCCAAGAGGTTAATATTTCCAAGACTTCGCTACATTTAAATTTCATTTTGTATTTAAATTAAAAGAAGAGAATCTCCGGGAAATCTCTCTAAAAGAGTTCGCCAAATATACGAAAGTAGGCCTTCGTCGGTCAGTTGCCATCTACGAACTAAGTCTTGAAGCTGACCACAAGCTCGTATATTTTATTGATAGTACTGGTAATGCACATTTTAGACTAACTAATGATATGATGTATATATCAAGAATCCAAAGTGTACTCGGCATGTTTTAAACGGACCGATATATCAAGTTTGCTTCCAATTTGTGGAGGTGCGTATCAATATCATCCATTGCCAATGTCTACAATAGGCATATGTGAAGACGAGTCGAGTGTAATTTTTGATTCTTGAAAGTGAAATCAAACTAAGTTATATACCGAATATATACCCAACATATAAGTACTAATGAATTTTCATTTTCTCGGATCTTTGACTTTTGGTTTTTTGCCGCTTTACCGGTATTTCGACGATTCTCGTTCTTGGTAAGAAAACGATGAAGCAACAATTCATTGCTATTACTGACAGATGAGAAGAACTCTGTAACTTTTTGATGTCTGGCGAGGGATGCCTGGATGGCACATCATTTTACAAGTAAATTTCAACGATTTCTCACAAATTTACTTTTTTCGGTCCTTTCCTTTAGGTCGCATCATTTCTTCGCATCTTCTCAGTTGAAGGAATTCGAAAATTTCTAAAGGCCAGCAAAGAGTGAGTCACATCGGCCATCCTTGTATTGGATAGATCGGGAAAAATGATTCACTGATCTTAATGAATTTCCATGAATTGTTTTGGCAAATCGGTGCCAAGGTCTTCAACGACTTCAAAGAACTCGATCAATTGTTGTTAACGATACATGCCGTAATAGCTGAGAGGGAACAAATCAATATTAGAAATTTCTCTGGGTGTCAGAAACCTTCTTTTTTCCCCTTACACCGTTATTATCAATTGTTATAATACATAAAGTTGACTGCACTCACTTTTTATTCAAAATTATTTTTGGAAATTCTCACGATGTAAGAGGAGAAAATTCAGATAAATCTAAGAAAGTTAGAACCCCTAGTCATAAACAGATTTTAATCAAGATTTTGATAGTAACACTAGCGAATACCAAGATATATGTTCTACAAATTGAAAGCTTTAGAGGAAAATAATCGTTTTCATAGGCAGCAGGCCAAAATGCATGCGTTAGAACCCCTCGTCATAAACAGATTTTAATCAAGATTATGATAGTAACACTAGGGAATACCAAGACATATGTTCTACAAATTGAAAGCTTTAGAGGAAAATAATCGTTTCGATAGGCAGCGAGAAAAAGTTAGGGAATTGTGTGTGTAGATAATTCAATTGGATCAGGTGACAACAAATTAAAACGTTATAAGGACAAAACCGACCATTAACCGACCCGGCGTCATTTAGCCTACTACAACCGGAATGAATGGAATAAGAGTAAGTTCTCTGTCAAAAATTGAACTATGCTGAGAGTGGATAACTAATCTGATATATTATATATTGATTTCAAAATGTCACTTTTGGAAATTCGAATTTTCCATTATTTTGCGAAATTCCCAACTTTTATTCATTTGGGAATTAGATAAGTATTGAGGGATATTTAGTCATGTTTGAAATAAACAATATCTGGCTTTTTCCTTTATAGATTGAATATAAGATTTTGTATTTTAAGTCAAGAATCAACTCTAACGCCTTCCTAGATCTTATTACTATTATATTATAAATTCTTTAATGTGCTTAAAATGTGAAGAAAGATAATTTCTTCTTCTTCTTCATCCTCTATATGGACTAACTAACTGCCTGTGTGGGTAAATATTGTATTCTTTATGTACGAATATATGATTTACATTTCCAATTTTATATAAGCAACAAAAAAAAAAAAACATAAATATTCGTTCTAAAGTTAATTCCGATTAATTTGTTTCTTCTCTGAAGATATGATTCAAAAATGGGACAAGCATCCATTTTCACATTAGGATACGATTGCCTATGTAGAAAATGCCAACTTTAAAATTCTTAACCTCACACAGACCGGAATTATTTAACTCTCTTGCATTTGCAACATCAATTAGAGATTGTTATGGTTTGAGTTAACTGTTAACACATGAACTATTGAATGAGTCAGTTTGACCTTTTTCAACTTCCAAGTCTCAGCGAAATAATAAATAAGTCACTTAAAATTGCAACATTACAACATTACACCTATAATGGATTTTTCATTCCCTAAACTGATTTTCGAATCGTATTTTCGACTTTTCTCTATTAATTTGATCAACTGAGTTTGTGCAATTGTCACAATCGTAAAAATGAATGAACTGGGAACTAATAATGGCACTTGAAAACTTTCGCTGCTTTCGATCTCATAAAAATATTTGCATTCATTACGAACGATCTTTATGTTTAATCCAAAAATACTTCCGATCTGCCCACCATTACGTTTGTAATAAATGGTTAAATTGCTGCCTAGGCCCCTTTTACATCTATTGAGTAAGTTTTCTTGCTAACATTTTTGTTGGTTTTAATGTAATCCGCGTTGTTCTGTTATCGCGGTCATATATAGCTATGAGACAAATTAGATGAACATCTGCCACATACATGTTTATTACGTTTATTGTAAAGATATGCTATTTGAACTGTCTTTTGCACAATAGAGTTTAGCAATTTTTGCATCCACAAGCACATTTTTTTAATCTTTCTTAAGGAATGTTTTGAATTTTGTGCTCTCAGGAAATGGTTTGATTCCTGCCTCCAATTCGCGTATATTTTTAATAAATTAGAACAAAAATTGCATCGTCAACTCTGAACCATCCTTGGCACGAAAGAGGCAGATTGCCCTAGCGAACATCTGCCCAGATGTGAGCGTGCAGATGGACAGATGACATTCACTTTTCTGAACCTTAGATTCCAGAGAATCGATCAAGAAAGTTTGCATCAGCCTTGAGCTTCCTATCGTCGTTCTTTCAACTTTAACGATCTCAAAAAATACTGGAAGTCAAGTTTACTCCCTTCATGGTAATACATAGGTGTATGCCAAACTTCGATAGTTTTATTGTTAAGTGCTTCGAGTTACAAACTCACAAGCGTTTGATCAATATGTTGAAAGGACAGTGAATGTCGCTTCAATTGAATTTCTTTTTAGTCAACCACGTCCATCTAGTTATCTGTTTGCCTTCAAATCGATTTAGCAAGGTTTGTACATTCATATATTCCGCCTATCATTTGATCAACTTATTAACATTGGCGTGAAAGTTAAGATTAAAAGCAATTTTCTTAATGAAATCTCGTAATGGAAATGCTTAGGATTTGTACATTAACCCTATTCAGCGTCAGTGGTCCTTCTGAAGGTGTAGATATTTCTGAAGAAGAGTTCTAAGACTTAGTGTATAAAACTTTGACCAAGGTGTAGGTAACACATATGAGAGTTCATGCTTACTATATTTCGGTTAATGGTATAAAAGCCATTCAGAGACACACAAGCGCAAAGACGTGAAAGAATAAAAAAAAAAATGGAAAAAATGAAAAAGTACATAAAGCATCAAGACTTTTGAAAAATCTTCATCAATACGAACCTACAATCTACGGCATCTGTTGGTGTGTCCATGATGGTACGCTGGATGTTAATATTTTCTATACATAATTTACTGCGTGGCTGTAAAATAATCAACGCAAAGCCTTGGCACTCTTTTTGTTTTGCACTTGAACTTTTGCGGCAGTCAGAAGGAAGCTTCAGAGATCATACACGGTGTATGTATGTATTTGATCATTATCAATATCTGCATCGAGTCAAGCAAGTTCATCTGTACGCTTGTGTAAATTCCTGTAGTCAACATAATCCTGATCGGCTTTGAATTTGGTAAAAACTTTGGAAATTCTTGCATGCAGGCTGGCATTGAAAAGGGAACAAATCGATCAAGTGTTACGTCTACGGTACAACATAAAATACAAATAGTCTTTGGAAAAAAATGGGTAGCGTCAATCGGGGCCACTTAATTTTTTTAGATATTGAAATTTTATTATTGTTTTTTTTTTTTAAGGTCTTTTACGTTTTCTTTTTATGATGCAGATGATAGGTGAAAAGCTTGCGTTCGCAAGCGAGAATAATTTTCCTGCTTTTTTAGTAATTTTAATTTAAACAACGCAGAAAAATGTTATTTTCTTTCCATTTAATCAATTCATGCATTGTGATGGTTGCGCTTATACTAAACTTAGTCTACCTTATTATCTACCTATAGCTACTTATATATACTTATTATCTAACTATGAAGGATTGCCATAGTTTGGGCATTCTGATCGAAAGTCGTCTGGACTTTAACTTAAATTGCAAGTGATGCAGTCAACCACGTGACCATTAATTTGGGACAATCTTAACATGTCTGATATTGTTGTCACTAAGGAAATTGTGAACATCTTTACAAGTAAATATGCTACGAGCAGCATAATGAAATTCAAAAAAGCGTTGGTCACCAGAAAATTGTCCGCTTCTTAGCGTTGCTTAATATAACCGGTTCAAAATGATCTAAATGCCTGAAGTGATCTATATGCACAGTGTCAAGTGGAAGATTAGATCCTTGTTGATGCTATGCACTAAACCCTTACGTTTCATCCCCTTCGACGAAAAAGCGATTACCAAAATGATTTCTAACTTTCTCCCTCAGTCCAGAAGGCCAATACGACTTGAGTAGCCTACCAAATCCCTTATTATGATCCAGATGCCGTATATCATTATGATACGTTCGGATAATATTTGACTTTATGTTGTCTGATATATAAAGTAATATATTTTCATCAGCTCTCTTACATAAAAATCACTTCTCGGCTCAACTGTGAACCTATCTTGCTGACTCTCCCATTCTTTCGCTCACAAATAGATGAGTTCTGCACGAATAGATTCTCCTCTACGGCGAAGGTATTCGTGTTTCTGTTAAGGGCATCGACATATTGCATCTGTTCGCGCTTACAATGCGCTAAGATATACTCAAAGCTCTGCAATTCTAAAACTCATTTGTTCATGAGCTGTGACCCGTTGCTATTTTACACTTCCAGTATATTCTAAATCTCCATAGCGAAAATTTCCAGTTGAAAACTGTGGCGTCGAAATCACTTACCCGTTTTGAAAAATAGTATAAAGGATGATATTTTGACTATTATTCTTCTCGAATATGATCGAACGAAACTCTTGACAGTCAATCAGGACTGTCAATCAACTTGGTTTTTAAAAATTCGAGACCCATTCTCTCTTCGTTAGCAAAATCAAAAACCGCATTTTTACGAAATTAATACGAAATCGTTAAGCGTCTTAAACCGTCTTGAAGATCGAGCGCAAGCCATAACAATTTTGAACTGCTTGCGCGTCTCATTGTAACGAGAAATTTACAACTGAACCAATATTACTGTAATCCGGATCAATGCCATAAGCAATCTTATAAACCACGAATCTGCAATTATCGAATCGATGTTCTAATCTTTAATTAACAGCTCACGCTTAGAATTTTTAAAAGTTCCTCGATATTCTCAGTTGCGATCATCGAATGATCCACATAGGTTGCTATTTTTCCGTCCCAGATGGATTAAGATATACATAGTGTGCCATTGGCTTCGCAAATGAAGTATATTTAATCGTATCCCGTTCTCCATATCAAGGTGATAACCATTTCTATCCAACAACAAAAATATAGATTTCTTGGCCAATCATCATCAATGAGAAGCGATGGGTAATTAACTCTTCAGTGTAATCTCATTCAAGTTTCTATAATCAGCATAAAAACGACGTTCACCTATCTGCTTCCTCACCAATGCAATTGCAGAGGCGTATTCCAAATTATCCGGCCCAATTATACTCTTCACCAAAATATCATGCGAAATGCCCTATAATTTCTCCATCCCACAATAGTACAACCTCCGCGAAGGGAAGTGGAACAGCCTCTCAAATATCAGATGACAATTACGTTTCACCTATGACTGACGGTACATCAGGACACTTACAACTTTCATAACATTTTATTTCAATAAATCGTCCAACCGCGGTTATCATCGTTAACCTCAACTACCATCAGGTTGACTACACCATTACAGCATCACAGCAAGTCAAGTCAACTTCGCTACTTCCTTCTTTTTTAATATCGTGTACTCACAAATTACACTTTCTCCACGATTCTTTCCCTAATATCATAAATTCACGTAGAATATTCACGTAGAATATTCACGTAGAATATTCACGTAGAGTATTCACGAAGAATATTCGCGTAGAATATTCACGTAGAATATTCGCGTAGAGTATTCATGAAGAATATTCGCGTAGAGTAATCACGTAGAATATTCGCGTAGAGTAATCACGTAGAATATTCACGTAGAATATTCACGTAGAATATTCACGTAGAATATTCAATTGACTTCTATTTATACTTTACGAAGAATCCGAGGCTCTTCTACGAATTTGTTAACAGGAGGAAAAATGCCAGCGATTTTCCATCGCATATGCGTTAAAAAGATAAAATATCATGTGATCCGGTGACTTTATTTATGTTATTTGTAACTCACTAGGAGAGCATTCTTATTCTTACTCTTATTATTATTATTCTTATATTAATTTATCGAGTAAAGTCGTTGATAGCCCTTACGGAATTGTCACTTACAATACCTTCTCTAATATTAGACCCTAGAAATTGGAGGTTTTAGAAGCCCTGCGACATCTTAAGCTGTCCTATATGCTTGGTCCAGATTACCTGCCAGGTGTGTTTAAGTTCTTACCAAGTCCATCCTTCGCATATTTAACACATACTCAATACTTCCCTATTATATAAAAATCTTGTTTTATTAAGAGCTATAGGAGTGCAAGAGTATTGCCCAAATTGGCATACCATCTAAACTCTTAGAATAATTGATTACCAAATACCTAATCCGTTTAATAATTTTGACGTATCAGCATGGTTTTGCGTATGGTAGGTCCGACTGTCACGAATCTTTTAGAGATCTCGTGTCATATCGTTAATGCGTTCAAAATTTCGACGTGATCTTCACCGACTTTAGTAAAGGATTTGACAAAAAAAAAAAAAAAAAAACAAATCAAGAGTTTTCAGTTTACAAATTATCCTTAAGGGGCTTTCCTCCCGGCCTTTTGCGTTGGATTGCCTTCTGCCTTAGTGCTCGGACACGGAAAGTGATTGTTAATTCCCATGCCTCTAGCGACTATTGTTAGATCTCACACCCATCGGAACCAATCTGCTTTGTGTTATATATAAGTGCTCCTCCATCCGTGATTAACCATTCTTGCGTTCTCATGTCTACCGATAACGTAAAGTTATTTCGGTGCTCTGAAGATAGGGAGGCCTTTTTCTCGATCTTAGTCTGACCACTTGCCCTTAATGAAGTGGTGCGTGCTTAATGGCATATCCTTGAACGTAAGAAAGTGAAAGACAATATTCTTTTTGCGAAATCTTTCCCATGTTTTTTGATTACTGTATTAATGGCTTGAATTTGAACTCTGTAATATCTCTTGGTAATCTGGAGGTCATCATCGGCAATCAATTGACATTTAATGTTCAGGTGCGAATGCTGGCTAATTAAGTTACGACACCTCTTAGCGTCATGAAAAGGTGGGCTAAAAAGACTTTTGACAATCCTTACCGCATAAATAGCTTAGATATATTTCCAGTTAGGCCTCGCTATAGCTGCTATGTGCAGTTAGTGGAATTTGTTTAGAAACAATTTCTCCTAATTACGCTTCGCAAGCTTAGATGGGAAGCGCAAAGAACACCTTCCTTATGAGAACAGCATTTTCAGCTTTTAATTCACCCAAACTCTCTGGAGAAGAGAAGGCTGGCCCTTGCTGCGAGTTTCTCCGCTAAGCTTATTAATGACGAAGTAGAGACTTTAATGCCTCGAGTAGAATCACTAGGGACTTCTTGGCCTTGCACTTACCGCGTTGTAAGTTTAAGGTGAAGTGCATTCGACTATAGGAGTCTTCGGTAAATATTTTATGGAAAATTATCAGCTACTCTCCATTTCGGATAAAAGTGAATATGTGACACGTACGTTGCTTAATCGATAACGTTATTAACAATTGCCAAGCGGTAATATCGCTGCTATTTTTTCTTTATTTTCCTTTTATCTTCCTTAAGCCTCCGTTTAAATGTTTTGATGCGTAGGTTAGGTTATCCTCAACCTTTCATTTACATTATGTTATGCATTTTATTATGAGTCATAACGATATATATACATGTGTCAAACAGATAAACAAATATATGTAAATGCTGTAATATTCAAAATTCAGCTTCGCATACCCAGGAGCAGTATATGACGGCACAATATATATTCGTACTCGTATTTGTCCTTCACTACGGAATCTTAATATGAGCTGCTACCAAATAGTCTGTCTTAACACACACACATAATAGCCACCCACTTCTCGCGTCGGCTTACGGCATTAGTTAGCTGTATAAGTAAGTGCCTTAACATTATAACTCCCATCGTCAGCCCTTTTATTTGAGTTTCGGTTCTTAATAGCAGGAAATGTCTCTAACGTAATTTTGTTGTTGTTAAAACGTACCCTTTGTGCACACGATCGCTGTGTATAGTCAACGAGATATTCTAACATTTCCGCCTCATCAATCATCCTTATCAACGAACTTATTAGCCATAAATAATTTTTTGGATGAAAACACATGTCAAACCGTTCGCCAAATTGTCATTTTCAAGGCTCGAATTAACGTTTAAGGTGCAAACGATTCGAAAGCTCTTGGCAAAGCGAGTTCATATCTTTTATGATGTAGTCATCATAAATCGTCGTAATGCTCGTTAACTGTAGCGATTGCAAAAATGGATTTATTACAATTTCCAGAAAAATCAGAGAGTAAATCTATGACGGAAGAGAAATTGCCTTTGAATGCCTTCTAGTTATTTACATTTTCGTTGATTTGTTTTCTTAATAAAGTATTCGCTGTTCTCCGCTCTCGAGTATTTCCATTTCTTTCTTCTTGCATTTCAAGTGCATGTCTCGTTAACTGCATCTCTCTTTTCATTATTCTTTCTATTTTCTCATTGCTTTCACTCTCGCCAAATTTTTATTTTTATTGTTGCGCGAAAATAATTTATATAAGAAGAATATTTCAATTCTTCTCCCACTTGTCCTTGTCCTTATATTGATTTTTAAATTTTTACACCTATTTTAAGAATTGCTTCGACTAATTGTTGTTAAATATTTTGATCTCTATTTCCTTTTCATTCGTTCGTAAATGTTTAATGCAAGTGTGTATTTTACTTTTCTTACTCTTTTCGTATCCATCTACTTGTGTTTCATTTTCATTGCTTATATTCACAAAGGCATTTATTTCATGAGTTCATTACGCCAGGTTACATAAAGTGCGCTAGTAATGCTTATTATGTTTATATATATATTTCATTGTGTGTATCAACAGTTAATTTTATACGCAATTTTTTTTTTTTTTTTTTTTTTTTTGTTCTTTATTGCTCCAATTGCTTTTTCTTTTGCAATGGGCTCGTAAGATGTTTTTTGTTTAATATGCATTTGAATTATTGTCGTTCCTTTTCTTCTTGTTTACAGTTATTGGCTGATCAATTATGACTTGATTTTTAAAAAATACTCATTTCTTTTTACACAGACTTATCCATACAATGACTATTTTTATATTATTTTATATTTCACGGTTCAGTTTGCCTCCCTGGTGATGTTGTTTCGTCAACTTCAACTTCCTTCGCGTTACTCAATCTGTGATATGTGATAATTGCTCGTTAAGTAAGTAAACTTATTCTACATTATTAACTATTCCCTATACCTACTTGTTTATGCATTTTTTATCTAACTGCACTACAGGCTTACCACTGTTTCGCTTTAATAACTTGGACATCGATTTTGACGGGTGCTTGTGTTATAATAAAATCATCATCACTAACAATCCTTTTGCTTTCTTTTGTTCTTTTTATTTCATCTGCAGACGGAGGGACGGACAAATTATTCACTTATTAAGAATATTATATACATTGACACAACTATTGCCATATCTTTCCCTTTAATCCATTATCTTATTGTTTAGCTGATATCAAGATACAAATGTGTTGAGCAATAGCATAATACCTAAGGACTAGTTTTAAGTCGGTTCAATCATCATTTTATTGTAATACAATAACAAATTAGTTGGCAATTGTCAGCAATTGCATACTCTACGTCACTTTGTTTAAGACAATTCTGCATCGATTGTTGTGATAAAATATCAAAAATTATATTTTGTTTCCAATGAAAAGCCTACCTTTCATAGGATCTTTTATATGGGGCGGGAGCGGGTTCGAAAGGTGAACTAACGTGGTATAAATTTACTAAATTTGATCTTCTTATCAAACACCTTATACCTGTTCTTTTCATTCTAAAATGCTCCAAAGTACACTGGGACCGAATCTCGCATACCCACTGCTACGGTTTTCACATTCTACTCTTCAAATCCTTTTATTTGATACCCATATCGCTGGTATTATTAAGAAAAAATTATTCGCGGTGTCTATCAAATTCATTTTAAAAATAACCCATTTTTAGGCCGATCTTCATCTGAGCAGTGTGCAAAATAGTTTTAAACATTCTACCTTGTTTGCCGTATGATAAATAAGCTTGAAACCTCAAAAAAGGGAAAAAAATTTAATTTAATTACTCGTAGCTTTGTGTGTGCACAGCCGATTGGTTCCATTTTTGAACTGGAGTAGATTGTCTCGTAAAGCAAATGTGGAAAATTTCAGCCTTTCCAATTTTAATAATTTCCGCGTAACGAGGAAATATCCAAAAATTTTTTTTAGAAAAACCTGAGTTGCGTTCAATTTACGCTCCACTAGGCGCTTCTGCTCGGGCCAATTTGACCCCATTTTCAATACTAACCTGCGTGCAGAAACTTCTACTGTTTCTACCAAATTTGAAAACGAGATTGTCATGTTTACGACTAGGAGATACACACCAAACAGACTCACAGACGGACAAACATGGCTAAATCAACTCAGAATTTCACGCTGATCAAGAATATATGTACTTTGTAGGGTCTCTGAAGCTGCCTTTTCGGTGTTACATATATTATGGAAAAAAAACAGTACGAGTATAACCGCATCTTGGAGTGGTGAGTATAAAAACTATAGTGTAAAGATTACACGTTTAGGATTTTAAGAAAAACTTAACAAGACAAGTAGAAGCATAGCAATGCTGCGTATATAGATACTCAGTAAAGTATTTTCGATTACAAGTCGAGTTTATGGATCGAACATTCATCGTATATTCTTCAAATATCTTTTTTTTTACTGCACTCTGGGATCACCAAGAAAAAGAAACGAGATGTTAAGTAGCAAACCGTTATGATTGCGTCTATAACTTCTTTCGTAGGTTGTTGTGAAGACTCACGCAATTCGCTGCAACATTTTGTGCTTCTTACTGAAAAACAATTTTCTCAGAAGGAAATGAAATAATGCCTTAATTTGATAAATCGTACTAAGGAAGCATTATAATCAAAGTGTTAGGGTTAGTTCTCTCGCCCTGCACACAGGTCGTAGCAAAATTTGTTTACCAAAAGTAACGTTTACGGCAATGCAAGGAATCAGTCAATGTAAGTGCCATCATGAATGTAAAAACCAAGTGACGATGGGCTGCACAGATGTGGAATAAAGCAACAGAATATTAATTTTATGCGTCAAATTGACCTGCGGTCAGAGAACAAAAGTGATTCCATTTAATTAAAAGAAGAAGATCGAAGCAATCATGTGAATATAAGACCATGCATCTTGAATACTCGAGTTAATCTCTACTGTAACTGAAGCTTAAAAAGAACGAAAGTCATTGTATTCCAGGTAGTGTCCATTTATAGCTACAATTTTTATCAATTTTTCGGATATCAAATGCACTCTCTGACGGTGGGACGGGAGACTTTTTCAGCCCACCATATATCTACATATCAAGTACTTAGGAGAATTGCATCTTCCATTTGTTCATTGATGTTGACTTGAATGATAAGATTTTCCTGGTTATTGCACTTAGTTATCTTAATTGAAGAAAATCGTGGTTCAATCTGTATGACGCCAATTGATTGATTCATTTTCAATCCTTGCGATTATTTCCAAACATTTAAATTCTTTGTTTTCATCGTGGCTCCTTCATATTAGAAATGTCCGTTTCTCGTTTCGAGGTACGATGTGGATCTCTTACAACACTATTTCTTCTTGTTCGGGAATTTTGAAATTTGTTGATTATTTAATGAATGACTTGAAACCACATATCAGGCTTAGAAGCATGAAATGACTATTTGAGAAACACATGGATGACACCACAACTAGAGCACATCCATGCATGATAGTTGGAATATCTGACAATAACAAGCAGTTGTAATACCAACATATATCGCCAACACAACAAAATTGTTCGCAACAAAACAAGTATCGAATTTGGTATCGGTCGTCGGCAATATTTTTTCTCGTATTGTCACCGAGGATGAAAAGGGGATTTATTTTAGGAATTCTAAACGTAAAAGTTTCTAGATAGTCTTTCGCACTATCCACATCGAATGTAAGAAGGAATTGCTTTAGTGAAAGAAAGATGTCCTGTGCTTGATGCGAGCAGAAAAGAACGGTCTGTTACGCCAAAGTCTTATGAAACGCTTACGACCGAGAACTGCCAACAACAATTAATCGATTGGAAGCGTTCGCCGTTCTTAAGACGGCCGGATTATTATAAAAATCAAGATATGATCATTTCTTTGGTATGGCATCCATCAATCCCATCCATTGATACGACAAGCCCGGTGCACGACCCGTTGAAAGAACTGAACTGGGTAGTATTAGCCCATGCGGCTCAACTACAAAACTTGAGTTCACTTGTTTGCATCGATTTGTCATGTATTTGTTGAGCAGCGCTTTGATTCCTCCGAAGGTGTGCAGGTCGATGAACGATTTCCGGCAAATGCGGAAAACTCTTCAAGTGTGAGGCGGAAAATTCCTGAATGATGAGGAAAATGTATAACTGGCAATGGAGTCTACTTCGAGTAAATCGTTTCTTATCTTTCGTCTGGTTTTTTTTTTCGTGGTTGTTTCTAAACTAATGAATTTTAAAAATTATCTCAAAAAAAAAAAAAGAAAAAGTACTTCGATGTTTCAATAAATGAGCAAATACTAAACACTAAAGCTTTCACTCTGACATGAATTGATTGGAATTGGGGAACGGGTTGAAACGAGGATTGAAACAAGATAATATTTGAAGAAATTAATTCAGTTATCCTTTGCAAACACCTGTTGTAATGCTATTTCCTACGCTTTCTGAAAGTGTGTTGGCATCGGCCTATTGAATGGCAAGAAGCTAACTCCCAAGTGATTCTTGGTAGCTCGGAAGAACACAGAGTGAGTGATACTGAACGCACTTTAGAAATGATTAAGAATTTTCTTATGACAACACTGTTATAAATTAAAAACTATAGTCGGTACAGATGTACCATTTCATTCCCCATACAAGTATTCGCATCACAAAATCTCAACAAGTGAACTTTATTGGCTTGAAAAAGCTTACTTTTCGTAATAGCCATTGTGTGGACCAGGGTGCTTATACATGAAATATCTATTTTGTGCAAATTTTTATACCATACACTACTTGTTGTACGGGGTATATTAAGTTTGCGCTGACGATTGCAACTGCCATAAGGATTTGAGATAGATCCACCTTTTGTTATACCGACAGATTCAAAATCAATTTCTGAATCGATGTAAGCCTGTGTGACCGCCTGATATTTGTCGATGTATCTTTCTGTTTCACCTACCGGTCGCAATTTTTGCGATATTTTGATAAAATTAGTTTTGACGCAGGACGAACACTATTGGAAATGGTTCGGTTCGGTTTACTTTTCCGACCAATCCCCATATAATGCCTTTGTTCGAAGAAAATTGCAATTTTGAAAATTTTTCCACAAATCTCACGGTGTAATAGCATTTCGTTCGACATTTTAAATTGCGATGAGAAATTTGTTTCGGCTGGGAAAACCGCATATAAAGAAAATGGATACTAACGCATATAAAGATTCCTAAGAAATATATACCCTTGCATTTCTTTTTTTCATGGCAGTAATTCAATGAAAAAATGAAATATACCAAATTTGACCACATGGGTCTATTTCTTCGGCCTCACTCCGCACAAGATTCCTCATGAATAGTAATCCCTTCAGAAAAAGATTTAATTTTTCATATTTTACGAAGAAAATTGGTGCGCAGTAGGAATTCAGCAAGAAAATGAACAGTAGGGAATTTGGATCACATAGGTCGATAGGTCCTAGGCCCTGACATATAGAAGGGTTATCATGCAAAGCAAGTTCATATATGGGGGGTGTGTCTATTCTTCAGTTCTTTACGATGGAAACTGAAAAATAGTAAAATTTTCAGGGAGTAAATTAAGTTTGCTAGGTGCGAATCATGCCCTGTTATGTTTTGTGAAACCTTCAATATGTAGGCGTTCAGGGAAAGTACGCTTTTGTATGAAACTAATGTGTAATTTTGGATGTATTATCACGAAAACGAGTGAATAGCTAACTGCATCAAGCGAAGTACGTCGGCCTTACCCGATTATAATGTTCTTACATGTTTTCACATGAAAAATACCAAAGAGTTGTTCTAAAACCTAATTATTGTCGCGTCTACAACGTTAAGTTGACACCAAAGTAAAAAGTTAGTAATAATCGCAAAGAACGGAAGTTTCTATGACATTTCCATAAAGCAGCCATATATCTTCGACTCCTTAAACTATCGGTCTTCAGGGCCACCATTCATTTTGTTAAATTGTTACAACAGAAAAATATAAATTTCTTTTTTATTAGGTCGAATGTTCGGTTATAATGATTTGTCAGATCGGTCTTGGAAGCATATTTCCATAGCATAGCTTCTTGTTCCGATTGCAATAAGTTGTAAATGGGTACAACAGACTTCACCTTTCTTAATGTAATTGTGACTTGATTTTCTCGAATCACAACGGACTTACATAAAAGAGATCGGATTAGACTGAGATGGTGCCCTGCGTCGCGATACGATCACTTACATTGCCAATAATACAAAGGTTCCAACGATTGCTGATCTGATAATGAATGTAGAGAGAAACTACATGTGCATGTGACATCCTTTAAAAATTTATACATTAAGTACCGGATTAGGTAGAAATTTTCCAGTCCAGTCAAAGGGTATATAGAGTGCAAAGTCCTTTAGCGACTTATCGAAAAAGCAAGACATAACTAGAGTAGATCTGAAGAGAAGTGCGTGCAATTCCATCCGTATTTTCAAACTTTTAGGAAAAGCTGCTGTAAGGAAAGCCAAAGTGATATAAAGAAAAGAACGTGTCTCAGAAGACGCTAAGTCTTTCAACGATCGCAACAATTAGCCTTAGACTTTAGATTTTAGAACGAATGAAGTGATTTGAGTTCCTTTCTCGTTTATAGTTGACGTTGAAATTTTTTGCTCGGAAGCTTCCTAACCGAGAATAGTACGCGCCGGCACGAAGTTATTGAGAACTATCCTTAATATGTCGCTTCTGAGATGCTAATATCTTTCCATTGCTAACACTAACTTATAAGACATAACCAAGGGAATAGAAAGCATTAGAATTTCCCAAGAAAAATGACCGAAAAATTCTTGCTAGTTAAAGTAAAAACTGAAACGAGAATTTGTTACGTATCTAAGCATCCAATGTAACCAATTTGCCAGATATTAAATGTTCGTAACAAATTTCATTTGAAGTTACGTTTAACGGGACTATCCATTTAGCAATACACAGACAAATGCTTATCGAAATATTTATTGCTTGTGATAGCTCTTTCTTTTTATGAGTAATTGAATTGAAAAGATGAGTGTAAGTGTTATTAGATTTTTTAAAACAGCTTTATGATGCTGTTTTTGTTTTTTGTTGTTTTTAATAAAAAAAAAAAAATTCCCGGAATACAAAAGAAATCATTTAATTTTGCTTCAACTTAAGAATTTTTTACTTTACTTCAATGCTAAAAATTATACTCAAAACAATTCCGTCATTTGTAATCATCCGTAGCGTGAACTGTTATTTCTATATATACAAAATCGTACAAAAACTTCAAAGTACAGCGTTCTTGTTTATTTGTGTCTCAAACAGCCAGCATGCGGATGTAAGAGTTGAAATATTTTTCTGATATTTTTCTAGTCTATCCGTCCATCCATCCAGTTCGTTCATTCGCTCGTTCCTGTTATTATCTTTGATGGGATATGCATATTCCGAGTGAATTTAAGCCTGTCCGTCCATCCAATCATTCGCTTATCCAGCTAATTGTGCGTCATTGGTAAAACTGGGACAAAATATTAAAACTGAGATAGAATATTAATGGCAACAGCAACTTCAAATCGCAAACGGGCGTGATCCGCCAGCAAACATCTTCCAATGGCCCAAAACTACGTGATACCAACATTTCTAGACTGATTTGAAGGAACCGTGTAAGCAAGTTCCAAACGCCTACCCAAAATGCTTTGTAATTTTAATGGATGCATTTGAGGCGATGACTACTAATGTGAACATGTCACGTCTTAAAGTGATTATAACGATTCCAGCTAACGACTGAAAAGTAAAAAAGCGACGCCAGAACATGAGGCTCGTAAAGTTGCTTTGCATAAATATTGACCTCGCCTCTTTTACTTATCGGACAATATTTCTAATGTCGATTAAATCACAGCTTCCATCAACTGCGGCCGACGTTTTCCTACAGAGAGATCGAACATAACCCCGAAATGTTTACGTAAGCTTTGGATGGCACGTAAGCTTGTTTATCTCGTGATGGATAGACCAAATACATATACAAGTACGAACATTTTTTTATTTTTTTAAAACAGATTCGATAAAAATATATAGCGGAGTATGCATGCAAAGGCAATTATTGGCTTAGTGCAGCTTGTGATCTTAACGAATGTTTAGGTAACAGTTTTTCGGAAATATTTTCGCGGAATTAAAAGCGAGAATGTGAAAAAATTGTTGGCTTTTTTCTTTCGAGGCGGCTTCAGCTTCTTATCTACTGTTAGCTTATTTATTGGCAAATCACGTCGATTTCTTAAGCCTCCAGTCTTAATCCATTAAAGAGTGTTCCCGCGCATTCGATCTAACTTTTTCACATTCATTGAGAATGAGTTTTGCGAATTGCAATTTTTTTTTCAAATAATGCCTTTTTCAAAATAAGGCCTTATGTGGGGAGAGTTCGCCAAAAATTTCGCCAAAATATCTTGAAAATTCCGATCTGTAAATCGAAAACGAAAGCTGTAAGCGGGCACCTTGCACGTAGGTAGAAAGACAAGCTGGCAGAAACAGAAGCTTACATCGGTTCAGAAAAAGAATCCTTGATTGATTGGTACGATTAAAAGCGAGTTGATCTGAAGTCTCTCTAGGTGTTACAAATATCCACGTGAACGTAACATATCTTGCCTCACCAGCGGTGTGGGATACAAAAAAAATTAATTAAATGTATTTTTAAAGGTGATTTTATTGCAAAAAAAAAGTCATAATAAACTTCGGAACATTACGCGCCTTGGAATCATTCGTGTAAAGCTCGTAAGTTGAAAAAGGTCCATTTGACATACTTGGCAGTTTTAGTGTTAACACGAATCAGAATGCAAATGTTGTTGCAATAAGAATAATGAGCCTGGTACGAGTACATTCTCAAACTCGACATAGTGACAGTGTTTGCCCCTTGATACTTTTTTTTGCGTACTAACTGTTCCCCAAGCCCACAATTTTTGACAACTTCTTAAAAGAGAACTACAACAACTACAACGATTACTTACTAGGCGATACCTCTCTGTGACTAACACTGCGTATGGGATACACAAAGTATACATCGCTACTCTCAAATAATTTTACGCATCGGACCACTTTTGCGAATATTCCGCATAGGATGCCTTATTATAAAAACGCCTTTATACAAAAAATATTGTAAATCGTAAAATTGATCAACAAAAATCGATGAACATTAGCATTTTAACATACAAAATTAATATGAAGAAATTGAATCGGACAGGAAGAATTTGTCCACGACCTCCCATATATCCCTTGTTAGGAAAGATACGCTTTTGCATAATAAAAGCGTCTAGCTTTTAATTTTTTATTATGAAATTGGATCGATTATAGTAGTTTGGTGTAAAAATTAATTGCCCCCCAATTTGGATCTCATATACGCCTTTTTTCCATCCCATCATACATAAATTTTCCCATGAAAACTATATATCTGTATATAATAAAAGAGCCGTATTTTTACTGTTTCATGAAAAAAATTGATTCGTAATAATGATTTATCAGCGATTTCAACAAATTTAGACAATTGGCACTGCGTCGATCTTTTGTTCGGATCCCATAGCATAGAACGATTCTCATGAAAAAAAAGTCGAACGATGAAAATAAACGAAAAGTATTAAGGTCTTTGGTAAGAAAATTAAATTTAGATTAGTAGATCAGGGGGGGAGTAGGGGATAGGGGGAGAATGCTGTACATTTAAATATGCCCCTGTACGAATGTATGATGTACATTTGACTTAATTCAACTGATCCTCTATATAGAGGGCAACTTTCTAGATTTGTTCTTCCGTTTCTAGCAGTCAAACATAAAGACCAGAGATTTCAAAAGTATATACACACTTGCGAAGCCTAATATAAAATCCGAGTTAATTTATATATGTTCGTCAGTCCGTTCATCCGACTGTCCTTCCGCATGTCTAGCCATTCCCTATTGGAATGGTCAACTGAAAATCGATCTCTGAATATAAATTTGCAATTAATGAGCCCATGGCAGTTTCAATGGGTTCTTGACCTGACTAAATCACCGTATAATTTTAAGTTATAATCTTCAACAGATATTCATTTCAGCAACTTTAGATCGCAATTCTTCAGAGTTTTGGTTTTTCGTATATAAACATGACCTGCATTGATAAAAATCAAAAATTTTCATTCTATAAAGGACGTAGAGCACCAATAGATCATAAGGTCCGCGTTTAAAAGCACAGTGTAAACAAATTTGCGGTCAATAAACTGAAGAGGTAGGTATCAAAGATTTATCTTAACGTGCATGTGTCTTCATTGTTTTCCTAATTATGAAATTATCGGAGACATTTAGTAAGTCAAAAATTTTGTAACCAATAGATGATGTATTCCTTGAAGAGATTGTATGATTGACCTATTTTTTATGGTTCAATGCAGAAAATGAACAGAAGCGCTGATCCGCTACATTACTCATAATAAAAAGAAGTAAATGGTGATCAGAGATCAAGGATCACGAGCGCCCGCAACAGGTAAACATTTTTCAAAAGAAAACATTCACGAGAGCAATATCGGCAGAGCGCCCACATCAAACTCAACAATCGACTAACATTTAAAGTTTCAAGGAGAAGAGTGAGTTAAGGTAGCAGCCGTCGAAGTGTACGTTGCCGTGTTCGAAATATCTTTCCGGGGAACTTTGTTTGCCTTTTCTTGTCTTTAAGAAAAGAAAGCAAAGCAAAGCAATACAATCCAGCTCGAAGATTCTTAATCTAAGTTTGGTTATGTGGCAAAATCGCATTAAGCAAAGCAGTACAGAAAGTTATTATTTCACTTGGATGCGGAGTTCAGGCGAAATAGTTTGCAATATACAAAAGGCTATGGTAAAGTGAGTACTCGCTTCAACAATACTTCAGTTCATGTGGAGCTAACGGCTTTAATCGCTTAAGTTGGAGTAATCCTGTTACAAACGTATGTGCTTTGCACATATTTTGCGCCTTTCGATTGCCACTTATTTCAATCGATGCAAAATAATGTGAAAAGGCAGCATAGCTTCAAACTAACTTCAACCGATAATTTGTTCCTTGTATGGAAATGGAATATGCTTACGCACGGCACTGAGAAGTATTTTGATTAAGGCACACTTTTTTACATGTTAGCGAACTAAACATTTTCTTATTGTAAAACAAAAGCTATTGGGGAAAATATTTCAAAGTGGGCTAACTACTTAGTGCAAAACAATAAATACAGAAAGCAAAAAAGTTGCACTCTTATAGACAACACCTATGGGATGCGGAGTATTGCACATAACATGTTGCCAGTTAAATGTACCCAAACAGTACACGTTTTGGAGCTGACGTTTGCAAATAAATATCGTTGGAAGGCAGGCTGTAGTCAGTTAAAAAATTGCATTAATAGGATGAAATTCATACTACGTCGCTACGTTGTTTAGCAACATTTTCTTCACATAAAAACCTTTGCTTATCTTAGCACAATGGTCGTTTTAAGCAAAATCGACTTTGGTTTAATCATATGGGCCGTTGATGGCAAATCTAAAAATCCGAATCACGCCAAATTTCGTCTTTAAAGAACTAGCCGCTCGCAGAGAGTCACTCACTACTCGGAACATAACGGTTGGCATCTTCATTTTCCAGACGGTTGTAAAAGTGATGACCTGTCTCCTCTACCTATGCAGTAGAAGATGCCTTAGAACAAGATCCAAAAAGAAGAGCCAATATCCTTAGTTGCTATTGCTGATTCTACATTTTTAGTCCTACAAGAACACAAGAAAAGGCAAAATGCGTTCAAGCTTTTGTATATCTATTTGCTAGAGTTTATGAGTAATGAGCAAAAAGTCAATTCCCTTTTTTAATTTTTTTGATAAACAGAGGTTTTCTCAGTTTACGTGGTGCTGTGAGCGTGACCGATCGACCGATTTGGCCCGTTTTCGATAAAAACCTGTGTGCAAGAACTTGCAATGTTTCTGCCAAATTTGAAGTCGATAGATTCATGGTTGCGGCCTTTTATCGTTAACTCATTATGCCAAACACATAACACACTTATGCCCATTATTGCCAAAGAAAAAAGTTTGTGGCTTTTTCTCTCATCAAAATTCAATGTTCTGTAAATCAAATGTATGCCAATCTGCTCATCAGCCTTTTGCTATTTTTCTGGAAAATCCACTATGCTATCACTGGACAATTTCTGGTCCAAGTGATTTTCACATGCCTCTTCTCAGAGAAGTCAGCTATAGCGCCCAGCTTGCTTATAACCTCATCTTATTCATCATAATCAACCTCCTTTTCACATTATTTTGGTTTATATGTTTGTAAAATATCACTTTAGTGTCAACATATATGTATATGTGCACATAAACTACAACAAGTAAGAACGCTAGAGTGGGCCAACGATATATATATATATATATATAACGACTTTTCAAAATGAGGCGCCATATGGAAAATGGTCGAAAAAATGCTCGTCCTTGCACATAACAAAGCAGGTCAATATACCAAATTTTGTCAATACTTGAAAAGAATGCAAGACGTACAGACGGACAAACGGACAGACGTAGAGGTAAGCTGAAAATATGATTTTGAATCGAACGATATAATGAAAGATGAGTCTATCTGAAGTCCTTCTTGGCGTTACATACATCCGCCCAAACTTAATATACCCTTGCACCACAAGGTGACAAAGATGTAAATGCGAGACTGCGAAACGTATGGTTAATAAAAAGTTTTTATTATTGTTGTCACAACTTGGTCGGTTATCCTGCCCTGCAAACAAACAATTAGTTAAAAAATAAGCCGAAGAAAGAACGGAAAATGGTTTGAATCAATGAAAAAAAAAAAAAGAAAAAGTTTAACAATAGCAGAAGAGATCAATGGAAAGAAAAGAGGAACTAAATAAAAAGTATGTTAAAGTAGAAGAAGAAGAAAGACCTTAACATACGCAAAGCCAAATTATTTCAGTCACTAGTGACTGTTCTGCAGTTACATAACGCAACCATATCTAAATAAAGTCCACACATAATTCTGCCAATAGAGCAATAAAGCAAGGAATTTCAAGCCTATATATGTGCCGGAGCGTTAACATCTACAACAACAAAAGCAACATTGAGAGTAAAGTGAACACTACGAAAATGCAGATGACCGAATGAAATTCTAGACCTATATTATAGCAAGGTAGCAAATGCGGCAAAATGCGTAGCGGCGGTTAATCGACTATAGCAATGTCGACTACTTACCGCATCGCTTTTTTTATATGTAATAAGAAGAAAATAAATTAATTTTTTTATTGTACAGCGAGACAGAAATTTCGCTTCAACTATAATCCAAATTCCTGCTTGACGTTATCCTTACAGTGACAAACAGCTCAACAAATTCTATATGCGTTAGCACAATTTTTAAATATTTTTGGATATACAAAGTACTTCGGCCCGTACAGTGGAGTAATGAGTAAAGCCGTGTCTTGTTCTTTCTTTAAGCTAAACACAACTGCACAAGTTATTACACTTTAAAGTGCACAAGACCGTTTCTTGGAGCTTTGAATAGGTGTAGTGTGTGTTCAAAAAAGCGCTCCTAAATCCTTGCAAGTGATGAACAGTGATGATCCACTACAATATCCAAAGCCCAAGTAACCATGACATAAAGTATGCGAACCAATAAGATCGATGATAAAGCTGAAAACCCATGGCAACACTAGTCGGGGATGGACGGATGGATGTGAGGCATTTTATTTTATTCCAAGCAAATGGAACCGTCACTAAAGAACGCTACGAGCAATAATTGATGCAACTGAGACAAACAACGGGTATGATATGCCAACAGTCATAAGCTTGTGAATATGAATCTTCGGATCCATATAGCAAAACTCCAAAGATCCTATCTACCCTCTGGTCCTATCAGAACACGTTACTACTTCCGGTTAAGAAAGATTTCGATAGATGAATATTTTTTTGCCCAAAGGGTGCTTCGATTCTTATGATGACTTCTCTGACAAATCTGAGTTCTTTTGGGGATAGCCTCAAAAAGCAAGATTTCTTTTTGAGATAAAATTCGTTAACTGCCTGAGAGGTAGCAACAATTAATAATAGCCAGCCATGGATAATATTTTCATTATTCTTAAATAAATGCGTGTTTTACTTAAAAAAAATAAATAAATAAATAAAAAACGAACCGAATCGATTTATACTCCCATGAATATCCATCAGTCAATGTCACTTTCCTTCATTCATTTGAGATTGATTTCCTCAGCGAGTACGATCTCCTAATCGAGGCTAAGCATAAAATCATAATAGATCCTCTAACCAAGTTATTCATCAATGCTTTATCGGTATTCTGCGAAATGCATCTTTAATAGACTTAGTTGCTAGTGAATCCCACGAGGGACATTTAAGGCATTAAGAAATAGTATTCGAGCATCTTAATGACTGTGGACTAAATATGAATCTAAAATAAGGGTGCATTTGGTATCCATGCAGTGGATTTCCTCGAACACACACATATTCAATCTTCCTAAGCCAAGTTGATTGCTACGCGAAATTTTAGCCGTCCGAAGTCCGTAAGAGCCCAAAAATTTATTAAACCGACTAACTGTCTTCACAGATACATTCCCAAATTAAGAGAGCTTACGAATCCGATCCCTATGATTGCAACGAAAACCAAGAACGAAAATTTAGTTTGGGATAATAATACCATATATATATAGAAAATACATCTACTTCCAGGTTATTATTGAGTCATTTTGATATTACGGCAGAATTGTTCTTTTCAACCGATAATCCTTCAAATACAACACTCGCTAGCGTTTTAAAGCAACGCAATAAGGATTTAATAGAATCTTTTGCCTAAGCATCCACTGAAAGGATGACAATTTATCGTTTCCGATGAAGGTGATCATACACCGCGAACAATGGCTCTAAATTGCATAAGCGACAAAACCCGACAAACATAAACAACTCACTTAGCACATATATATCACAACTTGCTGACGCCATACGATACGTATGCAGAATTATATTGTAGTAGCAGGTAGCCCCTCCCGCAACTTAAAAATTTATGCTTTGCATCCAAGAGACTGGAATGTGAAAACGTTATAAAGACAACAATAAAACGACAATGATTTGCGTAATTAATTTCACAAACCAAATATCATCTAAATACTTCTTCATTAGCGCACTAATTCGATAGGACATGTAGATTGCGATATCGAGACGCACATTCGGGTATATTCACATAAAATTTGTCAATCATTTGTCACCGTTGGCAGCACACCGTTACTTTTCAGGTTATTATCTACAGACGATCTTATCCTTGGTTATGCTAATACCATTGCGTTAATGTAGTTGAACGGGAAAAAGTGCGGCGTTGCATACGTCTTCCCAGAACTTCCCAGAAATTTTTCATTTGTGGCACAAGATAGACCCATCTTTTATTATACTGATCGATTGAGAATCATTTTTTGAATCGATCTAAGCTTGTCTGTCCGTCTACCCGGCTGATATTATTGTGTTCAATCTACAGAACTCAATTTTCGAAATAATTTGATGAAATCTGGTACACTGCAGTGTTTTGGCCCAAGAAAATCTTTCAGATCGGGACACGTTTTCGACCATTTCCGATAAAACGTCTTATTTTAAAAAATTTGTTATATCGAAAAAAATTTCAATTTCCAAAATTTCTCGACAAACCTCGCTATATAATAGTATTTTGACATTCTAAGTTGGCATGAGAAATTGGGTTCGGCTGGAGGAATTTTTTGAACCCCCTATCATATAACTGCTTCTAAGAAGACTGGATCGTTATACGATAAAAAGGTATAACTTTCAATATTTTTTGGTGAAAATTAGCTCATTATAGTGAATTGACAAAGAAGTTAAATTTATCGAATTTCCATCACGTAGATCTATTTTACCTATCTACCATCGCCTATAAGGATTCTAAGAATACATAAACCCTTATCCGCCAAAAAGGCGTAATAGTTAATATTTTATGATGAAAATTTGTTCACGATAGTAATTTAACACAAAAATTAAGTTGACCAAATTTGAACGACATGGGTCTGTTAGCCGAATTAGTTGTTACCGTCTCTGTGGATAAGTTGGGGCAGCTCATGATAGACGGCTTTCTTCCATTGCCCCCAAAAACAAAGCAATACCTTATGTGGCATAAATTCAGGCTTTGCCACCATTTGCCCACAGCTTCGTTCATCTCACAGGGCGATCTTTTATGCACTGTTATTGTCGTACGTGAGCCACTTTTTACAATGCTTCTTGCCGGGTCCTTCAAAAATATCTCGATTTGGATTCGTTTCACTAGCGATACGCAAATAGAAAACTGGTTAGTGAAATCGTTCACTGCCGGTCCAAGTGATACTCAAGTATAGAGTTTCTTTTCGTTACTCGCGTTATGCAAGAGATTTAAATCGTCGTTTAGATCAGCAAGATGATGTTACATGGAAATCACTTTTGATAACACACTTTCATTATAAGCGGCACAGATTTTTTGAATAAGCCGTTGAAACGTTATCGTCTTGATTGAACTGATATTATAAAATATAGCGGATTTTTTTCAGAATATTGTCTCGCTTTTCAAATGCAATGACTTTCACGATGTATTTTTTTTTTTGCCGCATCGAACAGACGCTATTGTACGACTTGATGGGGTTAGTAGGATAAGTGTAAAAGTGACGCGTACCGAAAGTCATCCGTTGCGAAACGCCCCAAAAACTTTTTTCCTGATGCAATATATAAAAAAAAAAAAAAGACAGTGGCTAAGCTAACGGATTGCATTACATTTGCTAGATATGTGCATACATAATATATATTGAATGAGCAAGTTATCGCAGGACTTACCCCTTTACAGGAAAGTGACAATATCCTGAAAATCTGACGATGGAATCTGAAAATTTGAAAACATTTTCATACATGGAATAGCTATTGATTTGTAAGTTAAGCAGGAATATTTATCAAAGTTATGTTAAAATCCCCTAACACGTCTACGAATGCCAAAGAATTATCCAAGATGGGTAGTTGGGTTTTGACTAAAAATATTTACCGCTTTTAAGCTAAAACGAGTGTGTAATAAGCTCTTCATACTAATTGTAATACCAAGAAATCCAGCATGGGTATGTATATATATTGTGCCCGTTCATCCGCGCGATGGTTGTTCAACTATCTTAGCGGCAGAAGTCGAAAATGAAAAGCTAGAATTTAATAACTAACCCTTCTTGCTCAGCACATTGCGAATATGTAGAGAAGACACTCTCAGAATGTCTGGCCAAGTACAATATATGCGATGAAAACCATTTGCAATTAGGTGGCACTGAACTTTATTCGCATTAAAGTTTCCATTGAGATTTCGCTTTTCCTTCAATTTTTGATAAATCAGAGCCGTTTGGAAACGACCTTGTTATACACTTGTGTATACACTTGTCCATTTTCTATCCTTAGGCTGATCAATAACAAAACACGGAAGGATGGACGGAGCATCAAACTAGCAATAGTTATTACTTCCACTTAGATACCCACGGTGGTGACAAGAGAAAAACACGAATGAAGAGGCTGACAATAGGCAAGACTAAGTCTATCTAAAAATCAATGATGATCATAAATGGCTTATGATGCCTCTAAAGCTATTTACCGTCCGATGCATATATAATATAAGCAAACAAAAAGAAAAAACGATGTAAGTCTCTCTTATGGTTTTGATTATAATGAAAATTCTTTCAAAATAATTCACAAGCTAAGCACTATACGATGTTGGGTAAAGCTCTTTCTCTGCTAATCAAAAGCGTATGGATTTTCTGGAATTTGAATTGAATTTTGTATTATTATGAACGAAACGACATAACAATCGTTCTGGGATAGTGATAAGAAAAAAGGAGAAATACATTCAACTTTGTTTAGTTTTGTTTTTACTTTATTCAATTTTTATTATATTATTATCTTTCAAAGATGATACGGCAGATTTACTTGAAGTCTATTTTCACCTTATCTTAATTACGTGTATGAATGAATATACATGCACAGATAAAATAAGTATTCAAGAAATTGAAGATTAAAAGAAACACGCGAAGGAAACGAATTATTTATGGGGAAATTTCTGTTCTTATATGCAACCACACAGTAAAAAATAAATAAATTAGTAGAAAAATATGCATACAGTATAAGAAAGCAATGCGAGAAAGCATATCAATATGTTAAGCAAACAACAAAATGGCGTTGTAATGATGCCATAAAAAGAAACACAACATAAATCGTACATGGATTTTCTACAATACTGCGAAGTATATATATATTACAATAGCATTGAACGAATAATACTTACGAACGTACGATATGCTTAACAATGTAGATGAAAAACCACAAAATCGTATCAAAAGAAAATCATTTGTAGTTGAATTCTTTTAGAAAGTTTATATATATATATATATATATATATATATATAAGCGTAAGTGTAGCAAAAAACGATAATAATTGCAACAACAATAATGGTTAGATATAAAAAAAAAAAAAAAAAAAAAAAATCATATTCTGTAAACACAATTCTCTCGTTATATGAAAAAGAAAAAAAAAAATAAAAAAAAAAAACAAAAACAAAAACTCTTCCACCTAATGATCGTATCTGTCAGTTATTTAATGTTAATTTTGCAGAAAAACACAACAACAAATTTTTCTTTCTTTCTTGCTCTTTAACACAATGCTCTCTTTGCGTAAACAGTGGAGATTACTCTTATTTAATTGCCTAGAGTTAAGTGCAGTTGCGTTATTTGCAGTCAACTTCTCTTATATTATTTGTAAGTTATAACTTATCCTCTGTTACTTTGAACAGACCACTGTTACCTATTACGATGAATTTCTGTAATCACTTTTTGTTTTGTTCTTAATAGAATACTAAACGCGTGTCGCCGAATTGTTGCATTTGCAGTATTTGCTTACTGCTAAATATTTACACTGCTAAATATTTATTATTTATTAGAACGTAGCAAAACAAGTTCTTTAATGAAAAAAAAAAACTCAGATACGTAAATAGTTTAAAAAGCTTAGCTGTTCCATTCATTTTCATAAACTTCAATTTCTCCTTTCCTTCTTTTAACTATCCCCGATATAATTAATGAAAATTACTCGTTTTAGAGAGAGAGAGAGAGAGAGAGAGAGAGAGCTGTTGACTTTTCAAAAACATAAATGCTGCAAATATGAACTTATGGCTTTTATTTATTTATTTATTTTTTCTTTATTCTTTCATAAGTTATTTGTATTAATGAATAGAAATTATGCAAAAAATAATGCATAAAAATAATGTAACGACGGCATGTTGCCTCACCTGTCTTTTACTTAACATTTTCAGTATCTGCTCGTCTTCATAATATAATCAATGCAGTTGTCTCTCTTGCCCTTTAGCTAATAAGCGAAAGAAACGCGATAATACCATCGCTTGGGAAAACTTTTGGTGATATTTAAATAAAATGAAATAAATAGAAAAACTGAATCCGTGCTTTGGCATGAATTGAATATGTTCACCAATTCTCGCATATTGCTTTATGCAAGAAAATTATTGCATTTTTTCTATGATGTCCATCATCAATTTATATCATTTTCGTAAAATAATTGGAATGTTTCTCCGGTCACCGACCGATATGATCGCATTTTAAATTACATATATAAATATGAAATTTTACATTCAATATCGAGCAACATTCGTAATTTATCGAGCATCATTAACACCCTACTCGTTAAAGGTTGCTCAATAACAAGAACCATTAAACCAAAATTGAAAATTACTTTCGAGCTCGCTTGACAATGAGAACCGTTAACAGATCCTAGGCTTTATGAAATATTTATAAGGCATACAAATACATGGACAGAAATATTTGCGACAAGTAAAATGCAAGGAAATTGTAAATATTTCTCGCTTAGAGATCAAATCAATGGCTGAAAACACAACTAAATGTTTTGTTCGCTTCTTTGTGACACGTTCTCGCTTCTTTTCTAAAATTATTCCTTGCAAAGCGGAAAAAGCCGGCCAAAAGAGTGCAATGAAGAACAAAACATAGAATACAGTGCAATGCAGTATTTCTAAAGCGGACACACTTTTTGACAAACATTAGTAGCGATATCGTTTTAGCCACATCTGCCTGCGTATCTCTTCACCTTTCTGTATTGGGACTTTAGCTGGAGCTGGAGCGTTGGCAGTAGACGAATCATATCCTTAATCAAATTAAGCATACACTCGCCTTTCACTTTATGATATTCCAATAGTAAACGAATAGATCCTATAAGCGATGTTATACTAACTCAAGATTATATGCTAACTGAGGGCGTATTGTGTATGCTTGGTATGGCTTGCGATAGAAACTTTTCGTAATCGTTTAACGATAGATGAAACACAAGCATTAACCATTTTTGTGCTTTTTTTTCGCCAGATATAGTGTAAATAAATCTCTGTTCAAGCAGACGACACTAAAAAGGCTTAAGACTGCAACTAATATGAGCTGGATTTATACGGAAAAGTATGGTTTACATTTGAATTTTCTTTTTAAATTTACTAAAGACAGGTCCGATTGTAAAATGTAATAATATTTACTTTTCGTAATCGTCCATTATAACGAGCTTCTGTATCTCATCAAAAAAAAAGAAAGAAAAAAAACAATATCTGGATAATATTTTCGTGTGAATTAAGTTTTGAGCTTTTCCCTTCTCTCTTATATTGAAGTTAATTTTAAGGTGAATGATCATTTTAAGTATTTTACTAATTGCCACAATTTTTTCACGCTCCCAGCAGCAGAATTCCGATAGCGGTACTTTCTATCATTTATTTCAAAATTCCTATAAAATGTAAACCATATTTTCGGACAAAGTTATTTTTAAACCGTAAATAAAAGTAAAACTAATAAAAAGATAACGCATTGGTAAATATAATCGCATCAGAATACTGAGTGATTAGCTAATTATCGTCAACTATCTGTATAGAATGCTCCGATTCTCGTTTAATCATTAGAATAATGCATAATAGAAAAGTTAATAAAGTGTTGTGGCAAGCAGTAAAGCGATAGCTTATGGAACCACAACGTATGCACAAAAATATCGTAAACGAAGAAATTTTATGCATTAATTACTTTTTTTTCAAAATTTAGTATAAGCGTTTGTTGAGTAGTTCGTATAACGATTCATAGAAAACGGTTTGTTGAAAGTTTCATTGAAATTCTTAACTGAAATTGAAAGCAATTCTAGCAATAATTTATATTAAAATTGATCATATTATAATGACACGAAATCGAATCCATAAAAAATGTTTTGCAAAATATTTCGATGAACTAAGAGATGATCTAAATGGATGGTGTTAGCCAGTATGTAAGAAAAGATACCGTTCGATTGCAAGAAATTTAAACAATAATGAAAATTTCTGATGCCCTTAGATAGCGGAACTTGCAAGCGCATTCACATTGCGAGTGCATTCTTTAGATCCTAGACTAGCGAGAAGAGGATAAAAATCCCTAATTCGCATTTTCATCTACAAAATGATAAGGTGAAGGTATTTACTAGAGAATAAATTGTTTGATAAGTGTGCGTCGTGTATGCTAAGCATACAGCGGACTTATTTCCATGCTTGAGAACGAAAATCGGAAAGCAATTATTTAATTTCACAATCAATATGTGTTTCGCTAACTCATTTTGAATTTATGTGATAAAGCCTCGAGCCGAGAAGGAAAGATTGTAAAATATTTTGCAATATATGTATGCGTGTATGTCGCGGCTATTTCACAATGTTGTTTATTTAGACGACGTATAAGGGACGCAATGACAAGGGTTACCGCGTATGAATTTTTACTTTTCCATTTTCATCTTACGTTCCTCCTGTAAGCATGAGTTTACAGCCAAAAAAAAAGAAAGGAAAAGTTTCCAAATTTTCTTTAAGAAAAGAAAATCCGAATGACTACATTTTCGTTTTCGTCGTGTGTTGATTTTTGTTGCAATCGACAATAAATCTATGGATTTGAAATGTATTGTGCAGTGAAATTCTTATTCACGACAACGCTGTTACGTACACGTGTGTAATGCAGGAATAACGATTATTTGCTCTTATTTTTTTTCTTTTGGGCTTTTTTTTATTTTATTCTTGTTAACTGTGTATGCGAAAGATACATGAGCAGTAGCAACAGAAGCAGTATTTTGTTTTTCTTTTGTTCTATCTTTTTTCAATTTTCTACTTTATCTTGTATTCGCTTGTTCGCTTGTAGCTCATTTGGTTTTCGTTCTTTTCTGCTGAGTTTGTTCGGTTCGGCTTTCTTCGTGAATTTAGGGTTCGTTTTTTTTTTTTTTGTTTTTTTCTTTTACTTTAATGCTTAAGTTTACATGTGGTCCGCTTTGTTTGCTTGGTTATGCATATGTATGAGTAAATCATGCAACATCAAGCGAAGTTGCATTTATTGCATTCACGTTTATTCTTGCTTTGAAAGCAATTTTTAATGATTTTCGTTTCGTTTTCCTTTTATCCAATTCGTATAGGTTTGTGAATGCATTTCTGTATATGCATGTATGTATGTGTGTCTGTGTGTGTGTGTGCGTGTGTGTATGTGCATTTGCTTACATAACAGTAAATAATGCTGTCAGGCATCATCTGCGCTAATTCTTCGAATCTTTTAAGAGAATTTTTTTTTAACTCTTTTTTTTTGTTATTTATATTTTAATTTAATTACATTCCCGAATAGAACACTCTTTCTAAAATACAAAATAAAAAAGTTCTAAGTAACCTGCTCTTACCCACCGATTCGCAATCAATAATTGTTGTTTTGTTTTTTCGGGATCGTCTTTTCGTTTCGAAACGTTATGCTTGGTAAAGGGTTGCATGATTTATATTGATCACTTTGATCCTAGGCGTCTCAGGCATTGAAAAAGACCTCGTAGCGAGTAATTTTATTTTGATTTTTTGTGTTTTTTCCTTAGGTAGGAAAAAATTCATTTTGTTTTTTCTCTCTTTTCATTCTGTTTTACTTTATTTTGCTAACTATTTCTAGTTAGCTTTATAAGAAAATAAGTACCAAATCACACCCCCTTCTTTGTGGAAGTCTTGCTCTCAATGCCAAAAAGTAATACTCTCTTGATTGTATATTCATACGTCCTTCCGCTTCCTATTAGAATGCTTACGATTGCATAAGGCGACGAAAAGAACTGAACTGCCAACTGCCACGACCGCCATTACCAAAATGTAAGTTTTTGCAATTTTCCAATCAACTTTCGAGAAGTGACTGCAAACTTATCCAGAAACATTACCCAGAGACGCCATAAAATTCACAGAAATTCTTGATCATCGTGAAATCATCAAATTCGTCCTTGAGACAAAACAAGTCAATTTATCAATTTATTTGAAAAATTGCGATCTGTATCTTGAACAGCACAAAACCAGAGGGATTAACGGATAAGTAAGTTTAAAAGGATTCAGAAAGTGGTTCCAAGTCGATGGGTGTTTTTAACGCCAACCTACACGCAAGAAACTCCAAACTTTGTATTAAATTCTGTTTAACATTTGCTTCATTTGTGCGGTGAGTAGAATTTTTACAACACACATTGCACAGATATTAGAGTTTTGCATAAACATTCCTTCAATTCATGGGTCGTAAAGCAGGTACCAATGTTATGTTTTACTGCAGTTGCTGTAGTTCTGAAACGATATGCTCGGTCCCGCGACGCAACTCTGTTCTAAATTTTGGATCGATTCCTTTTCGACTGTGAGTCCGTAAGGCTCATCGTGATAAAATTTAAAAAAAAAAACGAAAAACGAGGAATAACTTTTACGTCATGGGTAACTGCATATTTATAATTTTTTTTTTTTTTTTTTTTTTTTTTTAATTTAAAGTAATGTAGGGACAAAAAATGTAAGGTCAAAATGGAAATAAATTCAAGCGATCCGATTGGGGTTAACGGATGAGAGAAGTTGCATTCAAATTATTTGAAACTTTTTACCAACTGCCGCTAGGTAACGTTGCATTTGATGACAACACGTGAATCAAAAGCTTTTGATCGATATACATAAATCGTGTATACGTGTACTCTGTAAAAAGTATCCGGAAATATTCAAAAGAGAAATGTAATTACAACGTTGTAACTTTAAGCAAGACTGTAATCACAAAATACTCTACCCTCCACCCTCCAGAACCAACCATAAAAATTAATTTTCAATAAGATATGTTCTTGGCCCAAAGTATGTCAATGCAGTAAATGGTTGTTTCGAAGGAGAATACAAGAATACATGAACAAATGTCAAACGGATTGACGGACAAACATTATTAAATGTATGCAGAGTCATGCCCTGGATTGATTGGTATAACAAAAAGCAGCATATCTTATGTCCGCCCAAGTATTGCATAGTTGCGCGTAAACTTCAGTGATCCTCACCGTAGTAACGTAACGTAGTAGTGGTAACGAGGTGGTCTAGCATCTGTCAGATTAAAAGCGCTTGGAAATGAAGTCTTCACCATTGCGACAAAAAGTTTATGATACACGTATTAGCCGAAGATATCCAATCAAAAAGTTGACATGTAGAAGAGTGTGGAGAAATTCTGCGATGGGCTTATCAAATATTAACACCGCGACCGAAGGATGTAATGAATGGAATAAATGCTAATGAACGAAGTGGCATGACCCCAATGCGAAGTGGTTCGCTTTCCAAAATATCGAAAGCAGAGCAAGAGAACGAATTCGAATCATTTGTTCGGGTCACCCGAACATGTTTTCTGTACGCAGCAAGTAGGATGGAAAGGGATGGATTATCGAGATTTGTTTCCGTTTGAATAGAGAATTCTTGGCTTTAGGTTTTCTTTTCTTTTCTTTCTTTCATCTTTAACGTTAACGGCAGTTTTTGTTAACTACAACAAAGTCGCACGAATAGGATTTCATGTGTTTATCACGTCTGAATGCATAAGTGATGAGTTAAGAGACACGATATCGAATAATTTAGTTTATCAGTTTGCGGGGAACCGTAGTTAAGTCTGTAGGGAACTAGTTTGTTTCGCAATGAAGGATTATTCGATGTGATTGGTTAATGATGGCACTTGATTATCATTTGCCGTAAGAACGTCAGAGAAAAGATTGCTACCTTTTGATAAATTAGTTTAGATTGACAGATGGTTAGCTAGTATTGCGTTACAGCATGATGTGTGTCACAATTAATAACTGACTCATTTGTAGATGGTTTACGAAAACCACACATTTTTCGAATGGTGTTTATGGTCATTCATTGCTTTGCTATTTGCTCAAACATTCCGTTATGATAAACGGATTAGAGTTTTTGATAGTTTTCCATAAATTATTAGGTCTTCTTTTTTGTTCTTTACTTTACAGCAAAAATGATCCTTGCGACGACACAATATACCGTAAAAATCACTGTGTTTAGCTTCGTACTGGTTGCTGCTGCTACAAAAAATCTGTCAATGGTATACGTAACCTAGGGAAAGACAAACACCTGGTATGCACGTTATCGAGCCATAAGCTTACTATCGATCACGTCCAAGCTATTTGAAAGACATCTAATCAACAATATTCGTCTCTCGTTAAATGAATGCAATATGCCGAATACATATATGAAGCCGAAGTGTTTATATAGAAAATACACGATCATTAAAACAAAGTGTCGCCCATCTCAAGCAACACATTTTTTTCCCACCTATTTGGCAATTTGTGAATGCCAAGACAAGAAACTATTGCTCTTTTTAGTTCTGTCTTCGAGATGCTTTCGTACGAAGCCAAGCCCTGCTCAGGAAATGCATGCCCCATCGATGCAAGCAAATAGTAGTTTGATCAGTTAGTCGCATGAGCTAGCACTGCCCAGTTGAGTGCTTCTAACGTGAATGGATGAATGAATGGAGTGATGCTGACTTTTCTCAAACTTTAGTGAGATGTCTTGCGTGAACTGTTCAAATCAGTTAATTGTTGTTGTTTGACATTAACACATTCAACCGACTTTAACAGTTTTCACCAAACAGGGAATATCGTCTTCCTGCCAAAGCAATTCAGTCGCCGAATTTATTCATAACTTTTAAGGGTTAGAATTCTCAAAATAGATGCACTTTGCGTTTTCGGATACAGATATGATGTGTCATCGTTCGGTCATGGAAAGACTCCTTCCCGAAGAATGATTTTTATTTGGCACACAGCTTGTCCAAGCTAGAAAAAAAATTCAATCTCAAGCATTATACGTTATGTCCTCTTCACATAATGTTAAGGCCATCTATGGGGAAATATCGGCTTGAATTTTACATATAAAGTCATACAACGGCATTAATTTAGATTTAGACAATGCTACAGTACAACTGAAGAAGTCCATCGCATTGCCTCTTTTTAAAAACAAAAGCCTTCGAATCGAAAGAATATTGTTGAGATCTTTTTTCTCGATATTTCAAAAGGTTGCCATATGGCACGAAATATGTCCAAAAGAAAGATGACCACATTTCTTATTTCTAACACCATTGACTTGTGTGCCAGTTGCTTTGGAAACCGTTCCTTTTTCATAAGAAATAAAAATTGCTTGTCTGCGCTTGAAGCCACTTCTTCACCTTTCCAAACTGGGTCTTACATACAGCGTATAAGCCGAGTTCTCATAGCACTAGTGGAGTTAAGCCTTCGAACGAAATAAAAAAAAATGGAAATTAATTCTTCACTAAGAAGCATTTAGAGAGCTCGTGCTTAGGACTACGACTGTTTCTGTTTTATAAAAGAGGTGTGCGTCACGTTCAACTCCACTGCCTAATATTTCTATTTATAAATTACTCGGTCAAAAGGCATTGCAATTTCTGAACTTGAACCTTGAAAAGAGAAGAAAAAATATTCATTTGTGACGTAAAATTACACCACCTCGGTTAATGCAGTTATCAATGTAAAAAATTTTCAAAGTAATACTTGATGTTGGAAGAGGTGCACCCATCCGAACCATTTTCGATCGCATTTACCCTTGGGCCAAAACATGTAATCGAATATCTCAAAAATTACGACCTATACGTTGAACACAAGAAAACAAAGCAAACAGACAGACGGACATACGGATAGACAAGCTTAGATCGTTTGAGAAAGTGATCCTGCATCTGGTTCAATAAAAATTGTGTCTATCTCAAGTCCCTTTGGGTGTTGTTAGGCATAAAAATGTGTTATGAAATTTGTTTTTTTTTTTTTGGGTGGGGATTTAAGAATGATTTAATATTTATGTTTCCCAAAGCTCATGTTGTGTGTTTTACCCCCAAAAGAGGAAAAGAAAAATGAAAAACTCAGACACTTGACATGCCTCTTAGCTAAGGAGTACTGAGTCCAATGACAAAAATTCAATGGATGATTATCTCCAACTCAATTAATGATTATCTCCAATAGATTTCGCAGCCTAAACTTCAGTCCTACGTTGGTTTATCGTTTGCTCTAAATTATTATTGAAACATTTTATATCCGAAAAAAGTATTTCAGGAGAATTTTACCTAATCACTATATACAATAATAATGCATAAGAACCACTTGATCTTCCGTGAATTCTAGAGGTTCTACTGAGGCGCTCAAATGAATTTTTACATCGAATATATATATATATAGATATATATATATGTTACCATTCGTAAGTTACTGGACGGCAAGTATTTCACGGCGTGACCTTTTCAAAGTTGTTTAACTTCCGTTACCCCTTATTGTTGTTAGTATTAGTCTTTTTCTTACTATTCTTTTACTGTTCCACTAGTGTTTCGTTAATATCGTTATGGTCAGTATGTTGCTGTTTCTACTTTACTCCTGTTTTGTAGTTAGTCCACTGCTACGACTATTTTATTGAAATTCTTATTTTGCAAGATTACTGCTCTTCTATTATTGTTTTACTGCTATTACCAATAGCAGTAGCAATTCAATTCCATTGCTACTCTGTTGCTATCTAGCTGTTACTCTGTTAATATTGCTGCCGATATCTTATTGTTGCTATTATCTTATGACTATTTGCTCTTATTCTCATTCTACTCTACTTGAAATCGATAAGTACTTTATTCCGTCTCCCATATTCTATTATTATCACTGCTGCAGATTTATCTTTTATTGTTTTATCATTCACTCAATAATTTATCATAACTCTCTTGCCGTTGCTTCTTACTCTACGCTATTGTATCTCTACTGTTACCTTAATTCTATCCAATTACTACTGCTATCCTGTGTCTAGTCTGCTACTATTACTCCCTGTCTATTATTCCTATTTTATTGCTATTCACCTAATACTTTACGCCAATTCTGTTGTCATTGCTATTCTGTATCTACTCTGTTACTTTTCTTTTCTAATATTAACATTGTGTTATTAGCGATGATATCCGCGTACTATTGCTATTAATGTTACTATTCTGTTACTACCTTGTTATACCCTACACTGCTTGTGAGACATGTTTATATGCACATATGCGGCATTCAGAAAGGCCAACTTTTATTATACCCATCGATTCAGAAGCATTTTCTAAGCTTGTCTGTCCGTTTGTCCACCTGATGTCTCTCCGTGTATTTCTATGTTAAACTTACAGCTCGCAATTTCTAAATTATTTTGTTGACAAATGGTGCATCGACGTGTTTTGACACACGAACAACGATATTGAAAACGGTCCGGATAAGTCCAACTTTTCCACCATTCCCCATATAACCTCTTATTTTAAAAAATCGTTATATGGAAGAAAATTTAAATTTTTTAATTTCTCAAATCGCTGAATTGGTAGGAAAAATTTTTTTCGGCCGGGGAAATTTTTTTAAATCTCATATCCTACGAAGAGCGGAAGCTTATATGGTAAAAAGGTTGAACTTTCAATGGTGAAAATTTGTTCATAACAATAAATTGACAAAGAAGTTAATTTTACCGAATTCGGACCACGTAGATATATGTTTTTGAATATCACCGCATATAAGAATTCTCACGTGTAGACTGCGATACTGAGATGCAAATTCGAATATATTCACACAAAAGTTGTCAATCCTTTGTCATCGCTGGAAGCATATCGTTACTTTCCAAACGATCTAAAGCTTATTATGCTTTGCTTGTGTTAACGTAGTTGAACGGGAAAGAAGTCGGCATCAGATGGATGCATCGAAACTTCCTAGAACTTTTTCATTTTTTGTAATCTACACCATCTGCGGTACAGGGGATCTTAAGTATGTGCGGACGTACATACCAACTAGAAGGGCTCAAGATATGTAGACTCATATTTTATTATATTGATCGATCGAGAATCATTTTCTGGATCGATCTAAGCTGGTCTGTTCATCTACCCGACTGATGTCTGTCTATATATTATTGCGTTCAATCTGCAGAACTCAATTTTCGAGATATTTTAATGAAATTTGGTACACTGCAGTGTTTCGGCCCAAGCATAAACGCTATTGCAAATGGTTCGCGTCGGATCGTTTTTTGAAAAATCGTTACATTGAGGAAAATTGCAATTTTCAAAATTTCTCGACAAATCTCGCTATGTAATAGTATTTCGATATTCTAAACTGATATGAGAAATTTGGGTCGACTAGAGAAGGTTTTTGAACCCCCTGACATATAACTACTCCTAAGAAGACTGAATCTTTACATGGTAAAAAGGTATAAATTTCAGTACTTTATCGTGAAACTTGGTGCATAATAGCAAATGGACAAGAAATCAATCCTACTGAATTTGGACCACATACTCACGAAATGTGTGAAACCTTATATGACAAAAAGGCCCTAGTGTTAATGTTTTATGTATATTGACCACATGGGTTTGTTGCTTGAATCTCACTCTCTATAAGATCTCGCATGTGAATAGTAAGACCTCCAGAAAAAGTTTTAATTTTTAATGTGTTGCGATGAAAATTGGTCCGCACTAGCAATTTAATAAAAAATTGACGATAGGGAATTTGGAGCGCATAGATCTATTTTTTAGATCCCAACATGTATAAGGATTGTTATCGTCATGAAAGGCAAGACATTTTTAGGAAGTAAATTATGTTATGCGATGTTTTGCGAATCCTCCAATACACAGACATTCATAAAAACTATGCCTGTTATACCAAACCGAATGAATAACTATGCTACGCGAATTGGTGTAGTGTATCTAAAGGTCGGCCTTGTCCGATTATCAAGTTCTAACTTGTTTTTAGTCTATTGCTGTTTTTTATGATTGTCTTATAACAATTTCTTATTCGTATTCCATTGGCGCTCCGCTCTTGCCACTCTTCTGTTGCCATTTTTTTGCTACGGCCATCTTCTCTGCTATCCCGATATTTTTGTATTATCATCCTTCACATTGCTATTGCGTTATTATTGCTCAAGCTACTGTTTATTGATATAGCTTTTGTATTGTGAGTGTATTGTTATTGCATAAGAACGGCTTCTCATGCCTGGACATGAATATTGCAATATCTAATAAAAAAAGAATTGTTCATCATAGAGCCTATCTAGGTTTCTTCTAATCTAAACTCGTTCCTCTTAAGTGCTTACAGTCTTTTAATCGTTTAATACTTTATCCTGCATTTTAAATGAAATAAACGATAATTCGGTTTTTCTTAAGTGTTGTTGTTGTTGTTGTTTAGTCCTTTCTTTTTTTCTTTTTTTTTTTAGCAAAATAAAGCACATTTCATTTACAAATGTATTGTGTGATAATCGTATATATAAACATTTATAAGTGAGGATATCAGAGATACAAGTGGTATCTTGAAATACTTGTTAAAAATTACAAAAACAACAAAATTTAACAATAAAGTATATTTTAACAATTTATGAAAACCGTTTCATTCCCTTGCGTTTTCTTTTCCTAAAAAAAGCATTACTAACGTATGATAGATAATATTATTATGCATTATTTTGTAAGAAAATTACATTAAAATGAAGAAAAAGATAAAATTAAAAATAAAAATAAAAATAAAAATAAAAAAAAAGAAGAAGAAGAAGAAGAAATTTACAGATTATACGGTATAGTGAGAATAATTATACATATATGTGCATGTTTTTATGTTCATGGATGCGTGTTTGGTTGCAGATTATGGCCTCAATCTGTATTATCTAATATGGCATCGATTAAGGCCACAACCTTTTGACGAAATCGGCGATTTTGTTTGCCCGACATTTCCTTCAAGAACGGATGCAAACTATTTAGAAACGATTGATCAGCATCTGGTGCATTGTTGTTTTGGTGGTTACTGTTGCTATGGTTATGAGTGGTTGTAGTCGTAATAGTGTTAGTATTGCTGCTGCTTGTCCCGGTCATTAAACAGTGGCGTTGATGTTCATGTTTACATTTAATCCATTCGGCGAATTCGGTTAAATCAACCGCGGGGACGGTACTTGTACTACGCTGTTGTTCCGCTGGTGGGAAAGAACCACTACCACTAACGCAACCACCTCCATTACTATTACCACCATTACCACCGCCAGCGCCAGGGCCACCGCCACCGCCACCACTACAGCCGCTACCATTCAATGCTGGATTAGTGGCCGAGGCAGAATTATGATTATTTGTGCTGCTAATGTGCCCTGCATTGGAACCACCGCCCAATATACTGCCAAATCTTCGTTGCAAATCCGATGTCGCCGATAGATTGGCAGACGCCGCAACATTACCTTGGTTAGCATTTATTATATCTTGCTCTTGCTTGATGACCTGCAAACGTGGCGTTGACTGTGGTAAAGGTATTGGTACATGTTGCCCACTCATACTAAGATTGGCTATCATGGCTGCGCCCTCATGCAACGATACCACAACATCTCCTTCCGCTATGGCCGCTACTTCCATTGAGTTACTTGAATCTTTGGTTTCATCACTACTCACCACCGGCATCGGCATATTGCTAATGCGTGTCATAGGCTGTGGACTCGGTATATTGCCTTGGGCTGCTGCTTTACGTTGGGCTATAATGCTAGCGCTGTTCTTTAATCGCGTTTTCGTGTAGGGTATAAGGAATTGTAAATATTTGGACAGATAGTATTTACGTTTACCGCGGCCAGTACTGGTACGTGAGAGTTTCAAGGATCGCAAGAAACTGCTACGTATTGTACGCCAACGTTCCCGACAATTTCGTACTGAAACAATTGAAAAAATATTTCTTCTTATTACCAGAATTTAAAACTCGTGTCTATTGTTTCCTTTAAGAAACTAAAAATTAGGGAAAAAATTATTGATTTACAAGAACTAATGCCGAACACTTGATCCAGCACGATGTTAGTTTGGATTAGCTTTACGCGCTCACAAAAAGTTAAATTTGAATTGCAGTATGTAAGCGAAAGGGTAACTGACCGAAGGCATGGAAACCGCCCACAGCTAGCAAGTACATAACAATTGTATGGAAAGATATTAGTAAGTGTTTTCTCTTTTTTTTTTTTGTAGACAGACTCATGAGTTAATATTTTTATACCCTAAACCACTTATGGTACAGGATATATTAAATTATTGCGGACGTATTATAACATGTAGAGGACCCACCTTTTATTATGCCGCTCGATTCAGAATCATAATCTAGATTGATCACAGTCTGTCCGTCCGTCTGATGTCTGTGCATGTCAATTTGTGTTCAGGCTACAGGTCGCCATTTTTGAGATATTTCGATGAAATTTTGCACGCAGGCGTGTTTTGACTCAAGTAGGAATATTATTGAAAATGGTTCGGATTGGTTCACTTTTTCGACTACTCGACATATAACGCCCTGTTGTGAAAAGTCATTATATGGGAAAAAATTGCAATTTTCAAAATTTCTCGGCAAAAGTGGCTAAGTAGTAGTATTTCGGTATTATAAATTGATATGAAAATGTTGGATCGGCTGGGGCAATTTTTGAACCCCCTCTCCTATAACGTAAACTGAAGTTCATACGACAAAAAGATATAATTTTCAATGCTTCACGATGGAAATCATAACGCTGTGCCAAGTTTGGACCATCTCGGCCGTTTTTCTTTTTGGATCCTACACTAACAACGATTTTCATGAAAATTGATCCTTTGTAAAGTAGAAAGGTCTAAGTTTCAACAAGTGGTGATCGAAATTGGCCAAAGGCATGGTATTAATATTATAGTGATTTCATACAAAAATGAATTCTACAAAATTTGGATCATCTACGCCTATTTTTGGGTCCTGCCCTACGTAAGGATTAAACTTGTACTATATTAGGTTGCTTCCCCATAAATACACACATGAAAAATATGCCTTTATATAGAAACAAGATATAATTTTTGTTTTCTATAATAAAAATAACAATTATATTAGACAATGTGGTGTAGGGTATTTAATTGAGAGCCTTACCCGACTATAACGTTCTTAATTGTTACACTTATAGTTATTTTCTGAGAGACCAAATGCTGAATTATTGTTCGTCACCCTCTCCTCGTTTACATTTGCTTGTGTGTAGTCTAAAGTGAGGTATGACAGCATTATTTTGTTCTTGTCCCGAAGAGATTCAGATTCGTCTTTCATGAAGCTATTCGATTGAATAGAAGATAAGAAAATGTGAAGTGAATCAATGCATTGGAATCAATGCATTAAAAGGGAGAAGACTTTTCTCGAAACTTGCGTTTCCATCATCTTGATATTCGTAGAACTTTTTAATGTATATATAGAGTTGACAGTTGACTAATCAAAATCCTTTTTAACATAAACTTCTGAAGGACTTTCGCGCAATACCTTCATAGTAAATTCTTTATAACTGAATATCTGCCGAGAATTGTTAGCTATAGATAAAATTATTGCACGAACGGGCTAATAAAAGTTGCTATACAAATTCAGAGAGTTTTTTATATTCAGTATTTTGTTGCTTTATTTATCATGAGTGGAAGATAGCTACACCTTAAATATTATGATTCCCTTATAATATTACTAAATACAGACCGGGATAAGTAATGTTTCTATGCTTATGTTTTTTTTTTTTGCTTTTTCCGATTTATTTACTTATTGATATAGAGGTTTTTTATACCCAAGACCACTTATTGTATAAGAGTGTATTGAGTGTGTGCTGTTGTATGCAACACTCAGAAGTATTTGAGATAGACCCCGCTTTCATTATATCGAACGATTGAGAAACACTTTCTGAATTGATCTAAGCCTGTCTGTCCTTCTGTCTATCTTCTTTTCTTATATTCAATCTACGCAATTTTTCAGATATTTTGAAGAAATTTGATACAGAGACCACTTGTTCGATCGCTTGCAATATGAAGCCTTACTTTGAGAAGTTATTATATGAATAACTAGTGGGATGGTGTAGGGTATTTTTCTAATTTGCTCTCTTTTACTTTTAAAGTTTTCTTTCGTTCAACTTGAATGCATAATTTCATAATATAAGTGCGATGTCAAGAGTATCTTCCAATTGGTTAATGCGATGGTAGCTTCGTCAAGCTTTTTGCAAATGATCGACAGACAGACAAAGGCCCGTAGCGTAATTAGATTTAGAATCTTTAAAAATTAAAAACTTAAAAAATATAATTTGGAGGAACTTTATTGTAAATTTTTAGATTTCATCATCGTCTCCCACCAAGAAAAGGTCGAATTAAACTTTATTAGTTTGATCGATTAATTCGTAAAACTCGATCGTTTATTGACATTCGGCACAAGTACAATTAGAGCAGCTCAAGTGAATTGTGCAATGAGAAAATTAAACAGAAAGTAAGTATATATCCAGAATTGTAGAAAACCCTGATCGCAGTTCGAAACCTAGTCACATTGACAATAGCTTTGATCCTAGAAGGTAGCGATCGTTACAGCGTTGTAAAAGGAATAGTCTCCAATGATCTTAAATACTTATTGTCGGCACGAATTAAATTCATCGTTCGTAAGGATCTAACGAATTGGATTTGCTCATGTAGATATCCTGGCGGACAAGTATAAATAAGTTAACGATCAAAGATCGCATTTCCCGTATTAAGAAATGATGGAAGAAAGATGTTTTTAATGGTTTAACGGCGGTACACTGCCTTGTCGGTTTAAACCCACGTTGCCCGATGACACACAGGCTAATTTTGCGTAAGCGGCGCACTCCAGAGAGTTGGACAATCCCTGTAAGGTAGGCGCCTAAACTACACTGTAAGATCAGAGTCTAAAACCTTTCACGATAACTTACGATATTCTATACGTCTTCGATACGCTATTTACGCTTATTGAAGACGTATGTATGTAGCACATCTATTGACAGCCAACTGTAGTTTCCTATCTGAGATATTATCAAGGTTGCCTTGTACGTTATTGCCATGCAATAGAAGTCGAACACAGGCAGAGGATCGCCAAACTTCTTTTAGATTATTATGTATAAGCATAACCAGCAGCACTTAAACGCGAATTAATTGCAAAATTAAGATTGGAAATTTGGAAAAATAATCCTAGGCAGAGAATCAGAAGCATAGGCACGAAGTGATTTTACCATAACTGTAGTTTTACTCGAATTTATTTGCCTCCTGGAGATATATATCGCAAAAATTACTTAGCAAATACTTGTTTATTTTCTGTTCTTCTTGATTGGCTCATGTTCATATCCCACACCATACACACCCTATATGGTACGAACCCTAGTTGGTACGAAATTGTGTAACACGGAGAAGAGCTTAAGAAAAACCCAACTTTTATTATACCAATCGATCAGAATCGTTTTCTAAATTGATCTAACCTTGCCTATCCGTCTGATGTCTGTCCATGTATTTTATGTTCAAGCTACAGGTCGCAATTTATGAGATATTTTGATGAAATTTGATGCAGTTACGTGTTTTGACCCAAGGACGAACGCTATTGAAAACGATTCGGATCGATTCAGTTCAGTTTCGACCACTCGTCACACATAAAGCCCTATTCTGAAAAGTCATTATATGGAAAAAAATTGCAATTTTCAAAATTTGTGGACAAAATTCACGCTGTAATAGTATTTAGACAGTGTAAATCGGTACAAAAAATTCAGTTCGATTGGCGTAATTTTTTGAATCCTCTCACATATAACCGCTCCCACGAAAAGTGGATCTTTATTCAGTAAAAAAGTATAATTTTTAATATTTCATGGTGAAAATTAGTTTATTATAGTAAATTGGCATGGAAATCCACTTTACCTAATCTGGACCACGTAGGTCTATTTTTTGGATACCATCGCATATACGAATTTCTCCAATATGCAGGCTTTCATGAAAAGTATGCTTGTGGATAAAAATAACGTGTAAATTTTAAAATGAATAACTGTATTAGGCGAAATGGTGTAGGGTGCCTAATAGTCGGCCTTGCCCGACTATAATGTTCTTACTTGTTTCAAATTGATTTCATTATGCCGTTTTTCTGTCCGTTATAAAAGTGGAAAATGTCGAAAACTTCAGTACCCTACATCACTTTGAGTAATGCAATAATATATATATACGGAGTATTAGTAAATGTTGCTTAGTTTTCATAAGACCCCCCTATATAAAAGATAGAGTCCAGTACGAGAGACGACGTTATACAAATTTCCGTCATCGAATGCTAAAAATTCGCTCTTCTTGCGATCTAAAGGCTTATTTTCTCTGGGAACATTTATACGAAAGTGGGCTTCATAATGTAGTTCTAGTCCATAAAAATTATTCGCGTTCATTTCGTAAGGTAAAATATTTTTTTCTCACCGACTTTCGCCGAGAAATTTTTTTCATACAACTCGCTTTCAAAATAACGCTGTACACGGAGTGTGGAATAAAAAATTGTTCGATTTAATTCGAAACATATTAACGCATTAAATTTATAAGCGAAACACGGAAAAAACAAAGTGGGCAGACATCAGATAGACAGAAAATGAGTTGGTATTGATTGATATAACAGAAATTTCTCTTTGATATATCGTACCTTTCCCCAAAACTCTCCAAAAAGAAAGCTTGGGTCAAATGAATTCCTAACCTAGTGTCTTATCTGTTAATCTCTACCTTCTCGAAATCACTAACAGATGTCCAAATAAAAATACATTAGAGTCGCCATCTAAGCTTGTCTGTCTGCGTAACCTCCCGTGTTTTCTTGTATGTTCAACCTACAGGTAGCAATTTTTGAGATATTTTGATGAAATTTACTACACTGGCGTCGTTTGTCGCAGACATGAAAGCCATGCGAAATTTTCGAATCGGACCATTTTTTGCCACCACACGCCATTAGACGGCTTATTTTGATAAGTCGTTATATGAATAGCTAACTATAGGTGTAGGTGTAGGGTATTTATTGGCAATAACCACAACGACAATTGTTATTCTCTTACTTTGCTTTCCATCTCAAAGAAAATGCGTGAATAAGCTTTTCTGCTAGGCTTTTCGAGCCCCAAGGCAATGGGGCCCGATTTCTGGTTTAAGCGCCTAAAAATGCCGCATCAAGCCACATCGGCCCTTACAATGATGTTATCATTATTATTTAGCAGATGTTATGGCGATTGGTGTTCCAAACTCATTTTCTTACTTGTCATCGCTGATCGCATGACTTTCTCATATCTTCTAGTGTGCGGCCCTTCGGCGAATTAGATGTCATTTCCAATTTCGAGTTATTTTTGGCGTGGCAACTTGCAAGTGTTATGGTGACAATGTTTGAGAAGCAAAAACTGCAGTCTGTTTTTATTATCATTCACTACACACTGGCAGACTGTGTATTGCAAGTGCATGAATGAAATCATTAGAGTTTTTATAAAATTACTCTGAAAACCTAAGAAAATCGCTCAAACCTCATGTCCGAGCGCACCGACTGAGAGTTGAAAGCAACTTTTAACCTGGCGGTATAACTAGACCTTTATTTTTCCCAAAATGCTGTTGGATCGATTAATAAAGCTAATGAATGCCTTAACGAATAATGTTGACTGGATTTTTTTATTTATTTAATTTTTTTTTTTTTTGATCTGCAAGTGTTGCTATGAATGTGGATGAAGCTTATATAGCAAGTGATACGCGCCAGCTCTCACATGGCTCTAGTAGATGATTGACTTAAAATGTAACCTACTATTGAAAGGCTCTGCAAATGCGGCTCTTTATGGTACATATACACATATATACCTATGCGCAAAAGTAAACAATTTCATTACGAATGTTGTTTGAATGTCAAGTCACTGTCGCATTTTCCTATACACCGGTGGGTGGTGTGCTCTGAGCAAACTCAGCTAAGAACAAATATTTTATCACAAGATCACCTTAATATTTGAATATTTGGCCAGACAACAAAATCTGTTTTACTACTGATCCAAACAAGAAAACAGACGGCAATTTTTTTTGTTAGTTCATTCATTCATTCATTCATTCATTGCAACTGAATATCTTCCATGTAACAGGCTATTGAATGCATCTAATCCTCACCTTAAAGCATGAAAGTGTTATAATGCGAACAAAACCAAATATCTTTCAATATACAATATTAAGAACAACAACAACAACAACAACAACAACAACAACAACAACAACAACAACAACAACAACAACAACAACAACAACAATAACAACAACAACAAGTGTGACAACATATTTTGCTTAAGCAAAAAGTTAAAGTAACACTATATATGTATATATGATCTTGCATGCATTTACGCAAGCAAGCATCTTATTATGAGCAAAAGGCAAAGTGTAAAAAAATAATTCAATAGAACATTAATGAGACAAGAAGCGTAGCATTTTTTCTATTTGATAAACGTTGCAAAAAGCTTTTTTTCTTTTCTTGTTGTTGTTGTTTTGCAATACACTATACTTAAAGGTAAAAACTCAACAAAATGCGAACAAGAAAAATACAAAGCTAAATAGCCATACACATACACACACACACACACAAATTGATTAGCACAAAGAAAGTTTAGTAACGAAATAACGAACATGAGAATGTAAGAGCAGCACCTAAGACATTGAGGACGAGCCGAAGCGGAACGAGAGAGATAGAGAGAGAGAAAGAGAGAGAGAGAGAGAGAGAGAAAGAGAGAGAAAGAGAGAGAGAGAGAAAAAAATAAAAATTTGCTTACAGTGAGGCAACACTAAATATCGCAATCAGCAGCGGAGTTTGCATTTGCATATATATTCCACCGGTACATACCTATAGGTTGGTTGGTTGGTTGCTTGGTGAGTTGGTTATCTTTCAAAAGAAAAGCTTTTTGCGTCATTTGAAACAAACATGAATTGTATGCAAAAGACGATACAGCACTTTTGCTAAATGAGTTATAAAGACTGGAGGAGAGTGACGTTTTCGTTTTGCGAGTAGCAACGAAAAGCTATTTATTTATACCTGGTGCACAAGCCAGCTTTGCTTTGCATGCATTTGCACGCACACCCACAAACGTATACAAATACAAGCATATGCTTGCATGCATAAGCAATTTGACTGAATGACACATGGTTTGTATGACATTTCATCAATTGCATGATTTATATATATATATATATATATACATATATATATATATATATATGCATCTATGCACATACGTGTAAGCACGTACTGACGGATAATCATACATACTTACATATGCTTACATATACATATATGTATATATATATATATATATATGCATTATTATGTTATACATACACATATAAATATACAACATATGTGACTCTGTGTGTATCACGCTTGTATGAATGCATGTATGAATAAATAAGAAGTAAACTGAATCATATGCATGCAGAAGCTTTTGTTTTTATGTATTTTTGTGTTTTTTTTTTTTTCTTTTTTTCTTTCTTTCTCTTCTTTTTGAGACAATAAACACAACACAAATTACGTCGTATGCATTTTGCATTTAGTGACCATGACGAAGCTAATCGAATTTTGTTGTATTTGTTTGGTGTTTGAAGACAAACAACAAAAGGAAAAAGTCAGCCATTTTTCATTGGAGGCATACGCGCAAAACTCCAATTAGGATAATAGAGACGATAATGCATTTAAAGGAGATTTTTATCATAACGAATGCGAATGCATTGAACGCGAAATTAAAGAAATTTAATGCAAATATGAAATGCAACGGTCGTTTTTCTATAATTTTACTAACAAAATGTAATTACGATCATCGTCAATACAGTCAATAGTATATACATATACATATACATATACATATACATACATTATCTGAAGCAATTATAAAGGTTATTATTATTCATTCATTCCCATGTTTAGTAAGAAGCTAAAAATCAATTCTCTCCATGTGTCGACTAATAATAGTCCCATTGTAGCAGCAATTCAACAGTTAATAGCGTAATCAATGAAAATAAATGTTTTTGGCGAATAGCTTATGGAAATAAATAAGCGCCATGTGCATCGAGGCAATTACAACTCGACATTTATTATGCACAAATCGCGCACCTCAACTGTCGATCAGCCGATCAATTGGTTACATCCCAGGTGACTGTCTTTTCTATGTACTGCCTGTAACTATCTCATACGGCCAGAGTGTTAAGTTCCTATGTAAAATACGTTGCAAACAAGGCGCAGAGATGTCCGGTTACCGAGAACAAGATATTATCAAGATATTCCAGTCAACATTAAGCTCTACAGTGTACGCACACACGGCTGTCTTCACTTTTTGCATATTAGTCGATTTGCATTTTTTTTTTACACGACTCACGAGACTGAAAGCTGAAGCTGAAGCGAACAGAGATTTTAACAACAAAAAGAGCTAAGAAAAATTGAAAGCGTTATCGACAAACATACTATTCCATGATTGAATGATACTGTATCCCCTTTTCGATTCTGAATTAAAGTAAATGTCACAACAACGTCAAAAAAACGTAAAATAAATATCGCGATGTCATCTTAAAAGAAACCATCACGATAATGATACCCCTTTATAAAGACACTATAGCAGCTAAGAATTTCAAATTTCTGTGAAGGACTAAGTAAATCGGTCAAACTCATTTGCGCACGTACGATTTCCAATCGAAGACTTAAATGATTGACACAACAATATTTTGAAATGAAACTTTTCTTATGCTTTTTTTCTTCAACTTTTCAGATCAGACGACGATTCGCACACTATAACATGAATGAATGATGAACGCTTGTATTTTATGTAATAACTTTCCATCTTTACAAATTGACGATTCGAATGACTGCCCTCGCTGAACGCCCCACCCTATAATTGCCTAGAGAAACTTCCTTCACGTCACACACAATAAGCGGATTGCCAATGAACGAATGAATTTTCAATTCGAATCCAAAGCGAACCTTACGAACGAATCTTACCTCTGCTATAATAGATGGTGCAAAATACTTTAAAACTTCGCATGGTAAAATAGAGTTCAGCTCACATTTCAGCGCATGTGTGTGCGAATTGGGTGAACGAAATGAATATAAATGAGTTTTCTGACTTCTTAAAAGCTCAATACTTTTCATACTTTATATTTTGTATGTATATTTATATCAATATTTTACTGATACGCTTAGAAGAAAGTCCCTTTAAAGTCCCCTTCGCAGTGTTGAAATTTTCATAACAACAATTAGTGCTTCGTTCGCTCTTCCAGGAGATTTAACTAATACATATATATCCTTATTGTATTAAAAATTTTCATACTACGTTTGATTTCCTTTGTAAATGTAATATAATTAATTGAAATTGTAAATGTAGACTATATATTCGGACAAGAAAACATACACATACACATGCATATGTAGGGAATATTAACGAAAATAGAAAGATATATATTTTCCATTTTATTATCTACTATTTATTTCAATTGTAAATCATATATTCGGACAAGAAACTGCACATTAAAATTTAAGCCACCTTACAGCATAGAGAACAAAGTTTTATTCCTTATATTGATAATTGTTATTTATTAATAATTGCAAATGTAAATTATATTTCCGGATAAAAGAGGAAATATTGAATTTTTCTCTCGCTGCAAATGAAGCTGGTTAAGGGAAGTGCACGTAATATGGAATTGTGAAGAGAGTTATGATCGTAAATGAAGCAAACGATATCGATATTTATCTTTACTGTACAACTGTATATACATACGTAGTTTACATAGATTTCAATACAAAACTAATATATTCTCCGCGATGGGTATAATAGAGTCAAAGTGAAAAATGAAACGAGGACAGTGATGATATCTTTTATAAGTAAACAATTTGTGAGCCAATGCGCTCACTTGTATATATGTATGCGTATGCATAGTACATTTGCTTGCACATATCAGTACTACTATGCGTTGCATGGACAATGCGAATGTTCCAAAGTCGAATAGCGTAAATGCAGTCAGTGCCTTAGGCGAAAAGTCAATTTACACACACACACACAGCCAACAAGCAACAATACTAATAACCACAGCAACAAAAAGCTGCAAATGCAAAATCAGTAAACTTTGGCACAAATTTTTTGAAAAAGCGAAAAAGAAAAAAATTTTCAGAAATACGTACATAGAGCACATAACACAAAAGCCATAATTGACTGAGAAAAAGAAGAAGGACAAACATAATGCAAGTGCTTTAGTTAACTGTAAAGCCAAAGTGCGTGAGTAATTTTTCTACCACAACGGCATGGCATATACGAGTGTGGATACACATACCCAATTTACATATATACAAATATATTATTACATATGCATGCATTTGTCGTAGCAGGCCTATGGTAGCGAGGCGAAATGCTACAAGACTAAGCAAACGCAATAAACTGTTTTTCTTATTGCCTTAGATTTGAATGCAATCGTAAAGAAGTTATCGAAAGCAAAAATGAGCTTTATATATATATATGTCTGTGTGTATGTTTGTTTATTTGCGTGCACGTATTATAAAATAAAAATCATTTTCTATCAATGTCGTGTAACAGCAGTAATAACCGCATTCGCAGTAACGCACATTAAATAGCTAACGAAATGCTAAGCGAATGCACCTCTGTGTGTGTCATAACCAATGCATTTAAATGATACGCTAACATTTCTGCCGTGATTAAGGTTGAATGGCAGCGGGGCGGGAAAGCGTGGGGAAGCAAAAGAACTATAAAGAAACACACGTACACACAAGTGATAGACACTTGGAAATTAATGTACGGCACTTACTGCCACAAATACATACATATTTACGTGCGAGCTTATTAGCCAACCGACCAAGTTAGTAAATAATCAGCTGAGTTTTGTTTTGTTATATATGAAAAAGTGGATCATCATTTTTGCTTTAGGAAAAGAAAAGAAAAGAAAAAAAAAAAAAAAAAAAATTACTTACCCGTGTCTTTTGTTTCATTCGCCACCTCTTGCCAGGCCTTTTGTATTTCATCCTTTTTACTATACTCGGGCAGTGTGGAATTCCAAAGACACGGTTTCGATTCCACCAACTGCACAAATTTAACATTAAATACGGGATCATCTTTGCGGCTGCTCATGCTGCTAAAGCTGACAATTTGGCTAAAGCAAGATGGTGTTATTGTGGCAGCGACAGCGACAGCGTCAGCTTCAACGTCAATGTGCTGATTATTGTTGTTGTTATGATGATTAATGATGATGGCGGTATTAGGTGCTGCAACACTTGCCGTACCAACACCAGCCGCAATAGTTGATAACAAGTCGGTCGTCGTTATGTTGTTTGTTGTTTTGTCTAATTGAAAACGTAAGTGTTTTGACAGAACTAGTCAGTTGTTGTGTGGGGTAACCCTGTAGATTAGAGCTGACACAGTCACTGCTAATAGAAGAAAATTTTCTTCAACTGCTTCTGTGTTACATGAGGGAAACAGAATGACTTGATGCTATTTCTCTATTTCTTCTTATCGTTGTTGTTGTTGTTGTTGTTGTTTTCTTTTTCGTTTCAATACTATTATTATTGCTGCTATTGTATAAGCATATGGGAATAGAAGAGCGCGCGCGTTATAATAATATGCTGCCTGTGTGCATATTAGAATATGATGAAAGCAAAAAACAAAAGCAACTTGACTCAACGACTGTTGAGTGCCAACTGATGCAACTGAGCACAGAAAAGCGCGCAAAAAATACACTACTACTACTACTGTATGCTCACATCAAACACACACACACACATGCAAATGCTTATACATGTATATACATATACATATACATATATATATATATATATATATATATATATATATATATATATATAGCGATATGCACATATTAAATACGACACCTAGCTAAACTATCGTGAAAAAGCTGTTAATGCAGTTGCCGCCGTATTCTGCTGCAATTGCATGCATGCGAAAATAAATTTTAGAAGGCTACTCTGCTTGCCTGCTATTGCCCGCCCGCCCGCCTGCCCGAATTATTATGCGTCTCCACATATACTTATGCATATACAAGTATTTACTCGGTGGCGAATGAGAAACATATTCTATATAGGGTAAAGGAATAATTGTGAGACCAACATTTGTGCCGAGAGCTGAGGATATTGCAAATGCTGCTTGCTTTAAAGCGTTTAAAAGAAAATTTCGCCAACAAAAATCTTCCCTTCAGAATACGAAAAGCTTTACACTTGATTTCATTGTACGATTCAAATGCACCACCAAGTACTTGCTGCCAACATATGCATTTTTCTCATCAACCCACCAAAGCTGAAACTAGCAAAAGCTTTTTTCTTACTAAAAGCAAAACATTACATTAAAATGACGTCATTTCTTCTTCCAGCTTTTTTCGTACATTTTTTTTTTTCGTCTTTTTTTTTCATTTTGTTTCAATGACAGCATACAACATTTGCAGTACGCTCTTAGGAAAATTCAACGATAAATGGAATTAGAATAGTCGGGGAAGAAAAATAAAGACAATTACAACAACAAAAAAATGATAAATTTTAGTTTACCACCGCTAATACTGTACTTAAAGAATAACAAAATGCAAATCAAAAATAAAATATCTTAAGCTTTACAATTTCACCCTTTCTCACACTTCTCTCGCTCTCTCTCTCTCTCTCTCTCTCTCTCTCTCTCTCTCTCTCTCACTCTTTGTATTTCTCTCGCTCGCCACATATCATATTCTAATTCTCTTTGTTTCTCTCACTTTTTTCTGCTTTTAGCATTTAATAAAGGTGCGTTTCCTAATGCATTTACTCTCAAATTTTCTCTTTTTCTCTTTTTATCCGCTCCCTCTATAATTTCTAATATTATTATTCTCGCATACACCACACGAAATAAACTTGTGCGTTATGTTTTGTGTTAGTTAGTTAGGTAGTTAGTTAACAGGGAATTGTGTCGTGGTCACTTTTGGTCATTACTTATGCATGTATGATATATAAACGACCAGCCAGTCAGCCAGCCAGCGAGCCAGCCAGCCAAGTGTGTGTTTGCCATCATTTTATTTTGCATAGTTCTCTATAACTTTTGTCATATATATGAGAAACACTGACTACATACAAAATAAACTCAACGCAATTTCGCATAGGAAAGTTTGACTTTTATATAGTGGGTGTTGTTTTTGCTCTGCTTTAAGTTAAACTAGTTGGGTTAAGTTGGGTTAAGTTCTTGCAATCAAAGTGCGAAACTAATAGAGTTACCAACTAATATTTACCAAACTCTTATTTAGTCATTCCACTCCCTATAGAGGCGCCAGAGAATACAAAATTCTTACATTCTTACTTAGTGCGAAGTTGTTAGGGCACTTTATCTACATGGACCGTCTATCGAACCATTCGCTATTAGTCTTCGAAAAAGAAAAGCCGAACAATTTAGAAAATGCAACGGCATCACGAAATTCTGTCAAAATGCTATGCTATGTATGCATGTATGTACGCATGTATGTATGTATGTATGTACGCATGTATGTATGTACGCATGTATGTATGTATGTATGTATGTATGTATGTATGTATGTATGTATGTATGTATGTATGTATGTATGTATGTATGTATGTGCGTGTGTGTGTGTG
>KK499972.1:168507-211108 GCA_000688715.1 Glossina pallidipes
GTGTGTGTGTGTGTGTGTGTGTGTGTGTGTGTGTGTGTGTGTGTGTGTGTGTGTGTGTGTGTGTGTGTATGTATGTATGTATGTATGTATGTATGTATGCATGTATGTATGCATGTATGTATGCATGTATGTATGTATGCATGTATGTATGTATGCATGTATGTATGTATGCATGTATGCATGTATGTATGTATGCATGTATGTATGCATGTATGTATGTATGCATGTATGTATGTATGCATGTATGTATGTATGTATGCATGCATGTATGTATGTATGTATGTATGTATGTATGTATGTATGTATGTGTGTATGTGTGTGTGTGTGTGTGTGTGTGTGTATGTGTCTATGTGTGTATGTGTCTATGTTTGTATGTATGTACGTATGTATGTATTCATGTAATAATTTACTTTGCAAAAAGTCTACTCAACTTTTTTAAATTGAAATTTTTTCGAAAATATTCGAAAATAGCTTTCTTGCAAAAAAAACAACAATAATTTCGAAAAAGTCTGAATTTTTCAAATCAAGCAATTTCAAGCTTAATAGTTTCAATCTAACGCAAAATCCGAATGCAACCAAACACGTGCGCCATCGACAAGCAAAACAAAACTAGAAAATATAAAAAAAAGAAATTAGAAATTTTGCAAAAACAAAACTCGCAGCTCGAATGAAAGTAAAAATTACAACAACAAAACACGGCTCCCAATTGAAAAGTGGACTTTATGGAATGACCATTCCACTCCAAGATAATTGCAAGCGGAAAATCTTACAATAATTATATGCCATGGTGTCGCGGGCACGAAGAGCAAATACCATCTAAGACAAAACCTGTTCTGATTTTCAAAATAAAAATCGTTATGCGTTTTTTATTTTTCGGTTTGGAAATACAAAACTTCCTTTAAGAACAAATATTAAACATTTGGAAACGAAAATAAGGTTGGATTTTAGCTATTGGAAATAAAATGGGCAGTTGAAGAGTTTATTTTTTTTATTTATTTATTTTTTTTTTTTTTATTTAAATTAAATGTTTATTAGAAAAAAAAAGATTCGTAAAAAATATGTTATTCAACTTGTTACCCATCATTGGTTACTACTTTTGCTATACTTTTAGTTCATACATATACATACATATATAATATTAACTCGTTGACCGCATAACTTCCGGTCTTATGAGATTGTTGAGAGTCTACTTAGCCAAGTAACACTCTGTCACTGATTGGAATGATTGTTAATCATAACAAATAAGAAAATCATAGTCGATCGCATCCCATCCTCGTTATCCTAAAAAACACACAAAAAGTAGAAGAACTAAATTTTCTTCCTTCCTAATATGAAGTGGGCGAGGCTGAGAGTTTAAGTTATTTTAAAATTCTTTTGCAAATTTGTGGACGATAGATTCATTTTCGCTAACGGGAGAATGTTTATCAAAAACACTACTACACAGTTGCGCACATAGATAGATGGACAGACGGACATGTTTGGGTGCATTCCAAATTTGAAACTGGCCAAGAATTTATGTAATAAGAATTTATGTAAAAATATGTAAAAAAAAAATTACATTTAAATACATGTACATCTGTTCGTACAGATGCTACAGCATTGTCCATAGGATATATGTTTCAATATTTGCAAATTTATCTTGTGTAGTTTATGAGTAATTAGCAAAATTCCAATTTTCCATTCCCTTTAAAAAACAGAGGTGTTCTCAGCTTACGTTAGATTGTAGGAGCGTCCTTCAACCTCTGTGATTCATTTTCAACACCAACCTGCGTGCAAGAACTTTTAATGTTTCTGCCAAATTTGAAGTCGATAGCTTCATTTTTACAGACATTAGAATATATACAGCAGACATTATTCAGGCGGACAGACAGACTAACGAACATACTGCTGATACTGATCAAGAACATATACACTGTATGCGGTCCCTGAAGCATACTTTTGAGCGTCGCAAACACTTTCATCGTTCATCGTTCGATGGCGGATATATCATGTCATGTCCTTAAACTGATCATCATCATCCTGCTTATGGCAGGATGTGTTGGTAAACAAATACATAAATCCATAGCTTTGCATAATCAGGTTAACGAATTCCTAGTCTCAATATTATTTTGATATTGCGTCGATTTTAAATCCTAGTTGGTAAACGAAAGCTTTGCCGGCACATTGTCTTTAAGAAGCTTCACAGAAATAAGTTTAATGGACTGAATTCACTCACAATATGTTGATGAATATTTCACTTCACTTCAATACTTAATCAAATTATTTGTTTATCGAAGTTATGTCGCTAGAAATTGTTTCGTTCGAGACGTCCTTTCTCCTTGAACCAACACACTTTTCCAATTAGTTCCATAATTTTCGTGTCTAAAAGTCAATGAGATTATCTCAAACCGAGTTCCATCTAACTGTTTTACTTTTTATCATCTTTAACATCCAATGATTTACTTTCGCCCGCGAAAGGCGTTATAAGCTTAGGTTTCGAGAATTTCATCGCAACGAATACAAATGTTTCGTCGAAATGAAGACAGCTCGTCAAGAGAGCATACATTTTGCATCGTGGGTTCATGTCTTTGCTAAGTTACCTAAAATTTAAAATTAATCAAGAAGCACGGACGTATAAAACCAATCAAACCTTTGCTTATGATTACAGAAACAAGAAAGTATGTTATTGCTATTAGTTGTCATGTGCAGTTACAGTACAAACACTAGCAGATATACAAATCGAGTTGTAACAAGTTTTAGAGCCATAACGGTACTCCACTCTATTAATATACCTTAAAGGACACTGAAACTGCCAAAATCTCCCATACACACCCGCCTGACCATACCAATGAAATTAGATTTTTCCGACATCTTTTCCTTTAAGTCCTTTAAGTCATATCAAAAAAAACTGGCATTCTGCCCTTAAAATATGATAGCAAAGTAAATAGAAACAAAAAAAAATTTGTTTACACTTTTTTATACCCTACACTACGGACGTATGTAAATAGCAGAAGGGCTTAGGGGACACCCACCTTTCATTATAGCGATTGATTTAGAAACATTTTCTTAGCTTATCTGTCCGTTTGTCCGTCTGAAGTATGTTCAAGCGTCTTTATGTTAAACCTACAGTTGACGAAGCACATTGACGTGCTTTGACCCAAGGACAAATGCTGTTAAAAACTTTGCGGATCGGTCCACTGTTTCGACCACTTCCTATTTAATGCCGTATTTAAAAAAAAAAACTCGTTATATAGAAGAAAATGGCAATTTTCAAAATTTCCCGAGAACAGTCGCGGAAGTAATAATATTTCGCTATTCGAAATCGATTTAAAAGCTTTAGATTGACTGGGGCCGTTTTTTTTGAATCCCTCTCATATAAGCGTTCTGACGAAAACTGCATCTTTTTATGGCAAGAAGTTACATTTGTTAACATTTCATAGTGAAAATTGGTTCTTAATAGTGAATTAACAAAAAATTCAATCTAACCGAATTTAGACCACGTAGATCTATTTTTTTGGATACCACGACATATAAGGATTCCTTCAACATTCGGGCTTTCATCAAAAGTATGCCTTCGCATGAAGATATGTAACATGTAACTAACTGTTGGTGTATCTATAAGTCGGTCTTGTCTGACTATAATTTTCTTATTTGTTTTTAGGTTAATGTTGCGTTTTATTTCATGCAGACTCAATACGTTACAAATGAAGAACTTATAGGTATTTCGATCAGCGCTACCTAGTGGTGAAAGTGAGTAATGCGAAAGTTATGCGAAGTATAAATGTACACCATCCTGAAATTCAATGATTTTCATCTTTCTCTATATGTTAATACAGTTTCCTGCTTAGTATTATTGTATACGGATGGGAAAGATTCAAAAGGAGGGAAATAGGGAATACAAAGCAAAAAAAGTCATTCACATCGACACCAAAGCAAAATATTCGGGGCCATGAAGGTGTTGCTGTGCATATGATGGGATCGGCAAGTGTAGTGTATCACGAAAAACTGCTAAAACGGGTACAAACTGTTAATGCACACGTGTACCAACGTCAATTGCGGCAAAAAATACCAGCAATAACGGTTAACCGACGCAACGTCTTACATGACAATGCCCGGCCACACGTTGCAAGAATTGTCAATCATACACTGTTACAGCTCGAATGGAAAGTTCTGCCGCATCCAGCATACACACCAGATATAACGCCTTCTAATTACGACTTGTTCGGATCGATGCAGCTTGGTTTGGCTGACACGCGGTTTCGAAATGAAACGACGATTGGATCGTTGTCAACTCAATATCGTTTTTTCGATACGATATCGCCATCTTGCATCAATTTGTCTTTTTCAAATTAAAAAAAGTGATCAGAATACATGCAAGCATCTAATTAATAAGAAGTAAAAAAATCATATTGAGCCGCGACCGAGTTTTTTGTTCCCGTCAATGTTATGCGTCGTCACGTCCGTGATATTTAATTTAGCATTAACGCACTTAACTCGTCAAATTCTATTCGCCAAGTCCTTTTATTTGATATCCATATTGATTACACTACTAAGAAGAAACAATTATTCCACATTCTGAGATCACCTACGTTTATTTTAGAACGAACACATTCTTAGACAGATAAGATATGTTTATGTGAGCAATGTATAGAGTAATTTTCAACATTCTGTCTTGATTACCTACTCATGAGTAACGAGCAGAAAACATCAAAAGAGTGGGAAAAAGAATTTATAACTTTATGTAGGCGTGGTCGTGGTTTCTTCCATTCTTATACAAATGTTACAGGACCATCGCCATCCAAATTTCTATCGTTGTATATTTTGCGGTTTACATATAACGACCAAAAAACGACATTGCGTTTACTTTTGAAAAAAGAAATTGTATCAGATTACGTTGTACTGCAGGCGTACACTTTGACAGATTTGGCTCAACTTCAATACCAGTCTGCGCGCAAGAGCTTTCCAAGTTTGTGCCAAATTTGAAGCCGATAGTTTAATTTTTGCGACCATGAGACGTTACACAAATAGGCAAGTAGACTGACGGACGGACTGACTGACAGACAAACATGCAGGTCATACTGGAATCAGTTTCGAACTTGATTCTGATTAAGAATATATACACTTTGTGGAGTCTCTGAAGCTTCCTTCTACGCGTTGCAAACGTTTCAAGAAAATGCATATACCCCTCGGTGTTGGGTATAATAGTAATAATAATAATAATAATAAGAATAAAATCAAAAACAAAAGGTTGCTAATCCCATCACTTTCAACGGCAGATCGCCCTTAACGGATTTGTTTTTCTGACAACGCCTTCATCATAATTTATTTGACTTTATATACTCAATACTTGATGTGATAGACTGATTCCAGTTGAATGTTGCTTAGGAATTCAATCTGCAAGAAACAATTTTAATTTGTTTTTCTGCGTACATCCCTTCGTATTGATATTTGCTAATAAAATATCGAAGAGTTCTTTCAACAGACGCATTAGTTTTTTCCCTTTGGAAAATTTTATCGACCATTACACCCTCTTGGGGCTATAGAGACACATATACTATACGTGTGATTATACATGCGATTGCCTTATCGAATAACTGAATGTACGTGCAACCTTGTAATCTAATATCGTTCAATAGGTAGTTGAAGATTGAGGCCAAATCGCACATGTTAAGAGCAAACATCATTTTATATTTTTTAAAAAATTAATTTTTTTTATTTGCTTAGTGAATGCTTTGAACCTCCTAGAGAAAGCTGCCTGCAACAAATAATAAGCTACAGCATAATGTTTAACTTATTGACTGTTGTCTTCTATAATACACGAGCAGATATTTATACTTTGCACCTTTCGTGTTACAACATCCAGAAGAGCTTCAGATAGGCAAACCTTTTACTATAATCATCGATTCAAAATAACTTTTTGAAACGATATAAGCTCGTCTGTCCATCTATCCGCCTTGTGGTCTTGTGTTCAACCTACAGACCGTAATTTCTCAGATATTTTGATAAAATTTGGTACACTCATGTGTTTTGGCCCAAAGACGAATGCTATTCAGATTTCCGCCACCACTTCCAGCATATCGCCTTCTTTTGAATAGTTGGTATAAGAATAACTATGTGTAGGTTATTCAATAGTTAGATGTGGCTAACTTGTTTATAATTTTTTTTCCACTTATTAAGTTCCTTGAATATCATTATTCTATTCCCTCTTTTTCCGACCTGAAAAAATTGGCAATAAAAAAATGGACTTTTAGGCTGCTATGGTGGTTTTTGGCTTAGACAATTTTCGTCTCCATTCCACCAATGCATTTCGTTTTAAACATTGCAAGACACAAACCAAATGTCCCAATACTTTTACTCTGACTTGGCATCACTGTCTTACGAAGACATTTCATTCATTGTAATCATTGCTGGCATTGCTGTCGTATAATTTCGTTTAGTTTGGTCAAAAGCTGTAATCGCTATTTATTGTATGGAATTCGGAACTGAAAGTATATACACAATTTTCTGTCGGCAGATCTTATGCGAAATAATATAAGCAAATATGTGCACTCAACTCACGCAACTCAACCAATTACGCACATCTTTATAGAATGTAAACAAAAAATTGAATCAATCATGGCCATCTTAGATGCCGAGAGCTTGAATATCGTTTTTATAAAAGTATTGGCAAATGTGTTTTATGGTTTCGATTAGTCAGTTGAAGAATAACATTGATATATATTTAGTACATGTAAATATGTTTTTTAAAAACCTATCTAAACTAACATTAAAGAAAAGCAGACGAAAACATAAATAATAAAATCGTAATAAAATCGTAAAATAAACTATATTCGAGATCAGTTGAAAATTTCAAATCAATTGTTAAGCACATACTTCATTTTGTTTTTGTAGATTTAAATCTGGACCAGTTATGCTACGTGCCGCAGAGTTACTTAAGCGAAAAATGTCTACACAGAATGATTGCGGTGTTGCCAGTTTTTAATATGCTTTTCTTTTTTTTTAGACTGTTACCAATTTCTGCTATATTTTTACCTAATACAAATATCACCAGCCATCATCTATACAGCCTGAACTGGAAAATAAAATTGGTTATGGCTTCCTCAAAACAAAACCAAAAAAAAAAAAACAGGGTAGCACTATGATGCACGACAGAAGCGTAATAATAATCATAATGTAGAGTTTTAGATGATCTTTCAAATTTATTAGGTTTGGCAACCTTCCGAATGTTATTAACGATGGGTAGCCGCTTTTCATTAGAACAAATAATCGGTTTTCTACAAAAAAAAAAAGAAAAACCTTATATAGCTAGCTAGTAGCCATAGGCGGAGAAAATTGATGGTATTTTCTCGTACGTTTTTCTCTGTATGCGGAAATTAAATTGGAAGCCTTCCTTTTACAATAATTAAATTGATACACAATTAAAAAAAAAGAATTTTATGGCGACGATGGCACCTGATTAGCCTATTTGCCATAATCAATTGTCTCCTTAAAAAAAACCAGGCCATTATTATGGCGATAATCGCCTGCTTACATGATTACTCCCCATATTATTACGCACATTCAAAAAAATTCAAAGAGAAAAACCGCGAATAGATTTCTTCGTGTTGATGTTGTGAAAAGTGAATAAGTTTTTTATTAAGAAAGTAAACTTTGCTCTTCGAGTAAATTTCCGAAAAAAAAAGAAACGCGTAAAACGCGTAGTCGAAACAGTGGTATATGAACTTATTCTTCCCGTGGCAACTCTCTCTCTCTATCTATTCCCTAAAATTGAATTATAAGTTGGCATCTTTAATTATAAATCGATGTTTAGAGAAAATTTTCTTTTGGGAAAATATTTTGCAAATATTTAAATATTTATGGAAAAGTCTCGATTAATCCAAAAATATTCTTAATTTATGTAATCATAAAAGTGTAATAGTAGTATAGACAGATTTTTTCATAAGTGTACGCTGGGAATTATTGATAATATGGGTGCGTTTACCAGTCGTCAAAACGGTGCAATTGAAGAGGCTGAACAAAGTGCTAATAATAATGCGTATAAATATCCTCCACGAACGGGTAATTTTTTTGGTAGTCATTTTATAATGGGCGGCGAGCGCTTTGATACGCCTCAGCCGGAATCTTATTTGTTTGGGGAAAATGCCGATTTAAACTTTCTTGGCAATCGACCTACCGCTTTCCCATATCCGCCGCCACAAGCCAATGAACCTACAAAAACGCTAAAAAGTTTAGTAAATATACGTAAAGAATCGGTACGCTTTGTGCGGGCTATACAAGAAAAAAATTCTGAAGATAATACGGATGGGAATTGTATGAGTGATGAACAATCACCAACTTGCTTATACAACATTGAATTCACATTTGACACGGATGCCAAATGTGCCATCACCATATACTACTTTTGCAGTGAAGAGGTAAGCCCTAGCGGTGTTACGCTAACACCACGCGATGGTTTAACCTCGGAAACATATCACTATGAGAAGGGCATAAATCAATATTTCACACAAGCTGGACATGTTTTTAATCCGCAACTAATACCTGAAGACGATTTTATCTACAGTGTGAATAAGGAACAGTATCCAGTGGCTATACATTGTGTCGTAGAGGAGGGGAATGAGGATTGCCGTCAATCTCATACGACTATATGTGTTATCGATCATCACCCGGAAAGTAATAGTTACGTACTGAGAGCTTTAAAGCAAAAAATTTTCGTGGATGGCTTGTGTTATTTACTTCAAGAGATTTATGGTATTGAAAATAAAGTGAGTATAACTTTAAGAGCATAGTCTAATTTCATAAACCATGTTTATTATCAAGCATTGGCCTACGCACTTATTTGCGCAGAAGATGTGGAGATGTGAAATGTAGTCCGTGTGTCCGCAAAGAAATAGAACACTGAAGTTCCATGAATATGTTATAATATTGCGCGCACAATAGCCTATTATTACTATAAGACCGAAGAAGTGGGCGAAACCGTTTCCGAAATATTAACAGTGCAGCTAGTGTTTACTAAGATCAAAAGTTCGATGCAAAAATGAAAAGCCTACATATTAACGCTCACTATTAACAGTGTTATCATTATGTATTTTCTTTGGGTGTCTTGTATCCTTTGTGTACATTTCATATTTCCTTCACCTAATTATATCAATTTGCTTCACTTAATAGCAGCTCAATGGGGTTGGTTAGATTGTCCAGCCCTGAGAGAACTTCTAATATGGGAAATGTTTTATATTAAGGAAGAAGAATATTAAGGTTTTATAGTTTGTCCAAAATACTTTAAATCAAATAACGAAAAACTATTGCCAAAAAGCTAGTTCATCCCGATTTGGTCCAGTCCAATGTTTACTCTTGGTTATCATAAATAAAAGCTCATATATGGAAGTCCTTTAATGACTAATCTCTTTTCAAAATGTTAATTAACTTTATTCTTTACCCAAAGTTCACTTTAGTTTACTCTTATATCCCTTTTCTTATTTTATTATTAGGCGATCAACAAAAGTTCTCTAGACGAAGATCTTGACGATCACGGCAGTGAGTGTGTTATTTGCATGAGTGAATCGCGCGACACTTTAATATTGCCTTGCCGTCATTTATGCTTATGCAATTCTTGTGCGGATTCATTGCGGTATCAGGCTAATTGTTGCCCCATTTGTCGTGCACCATTCCGTGCATTGCTGCAAATACGAGCGGTTCAAAAGGGTGTTGGCAGTCATATATTACATCAAAATACGCCCACATCAGCAAACGAACCAGTTGTTTGCGATCAACATGTACCGCCTGGCTACGTGCCAGTATCACTGATTGAGGCACTAAATGGACCAGTACAGTATGTGGGCAGCCGTCGTTCAAATGGAGGAGGGGATGCTGATGTGTTAGATGGTGTTACTGGCGTTGCCAATGAGCAGCACAAATCCACATCACCATTAAAACCAAATAGTCAGCGACGTCAGAAAAGCAAAAAAAATGCTTCAACTTCAACTAGCGCTAGTGAAGTTGGCACCATGACCACAAACGCTAATGCTCCTATTATTTCGACAATGGACATCGTTGAAAGCGAAGCTCACATGGAATCGAAAGGTAATGGAAAACGTTGTTCACAAGACAAATTACAAGTAGTCAATGAACGTCATAGCTTAAAAGTCTCAAAATCGCATAAAAGGCATTCCAAAAACTCAGTTGCTAGTACTGAAATGGCTACAACTGCCACATCCACTCATGACGAGGGAGAAGACGATAGCGAAAATGAAAAGTTATCTCCATTATTATCGCCGGGTAGTAAATGCAAACCTATACCTTCACAACTAGCTAAAACCTTAACATGTAGTGATAATAATGAAGAAGATGAAGACGAAGATGACGGGGATGGTGTCTTAGTAGAGCCGAGAGTTGATTTTAAGCACAAAAAAACAACTTCGTTTAAAAAACATAAAAAGGCCAGTGATGTGAAAAGTCAACGTGACGATCCAACTATCGACAATGAAAGATCAAATACAGTTGATATGCCTGTTTCGGGTACAACCAATACCAATAATGAAGATTCGGATTATTATACGCCAGAAGATCAACAAAATTCCATACTGAGCCCTTTGTGTCCCGATCGCCAAAGAAGTTTGGGAAACGGTTTAACAACCGGAGAGAAATTGAAAACGAGTTTAGTAAAAAAGAATCTCCATAAAAAATCGACTTCGGTGGGTAACATTGTAGGCAGCGGCGGTGGCGGTGGAAGTGTAGCTAACTCAGCTAGTTCTACCGGAGCAGTTGATTTGAAAGGCAACAATGTGAGCTCTTTACCCGGTAATTATTCAAAACGATGACCTAAAGCGATTGCATTAGCTTTATATTGTTATATTTTTGATCTCCATCAGATATGCTGGATAGTCCGGTTAGTGCAACTTCAGCTTCTACACGCAGCTCAAGTGATAGTTATTCCTCGAGTTCTTCTACCAAACAGCTGCTTAGCTCAAATCCCAATACAGCAGCAGCTAATATTATAGTTGATGATAAGTTGGCTTTACAAAATGCGGTTAATGTTTAACATGCTTATAGAGAATTGATTACAAATCAAGTAAAATATTATAAATTTATTCCTCTCTTGTTAAGGCTATTGCCTTATGGATTCATTTCAGCAGTTCCCCCTATATTATTTATTGTTTGCAATTTTAATGGAATATGGGAATAATTATGAATCCATATCAAACGTATTATAAAAAAAGTATTTAAAAATGAGTTTTAAAAAAAATTTATTTATAATTAAAATTAAATTAATTTTTTGACTAACCTTAGAGCGTGTCTCAACATTTAAAATTTTAAACAATAAATACAAATAAAAGCATTTTCTCTCAACAAAAATATGTCATGACCTTGTATTTGTTTGTAGAAATGAAGTTTCATTTTTTTCGTTTGGTTTTCTTTTTTGTTTCTTAGGAACACTGAGCGCAGAAGCATTATAATACAATTGTTATAATTATAAACTTTAATTTCAAAAAAATCATATTTAATAAGTCAAAAAGAAAATTAAAAAAAAAAAAATTGCCAAAATTTAACTCATATGTGCATCACGATCACGATCGTCACCAGCCTGATCATTATCCTCGTTGTTGCTGACGTCGCTTGTATTATGATTATTATGTGACATCGTGCTACTATTCGTTTCCACAGACGACGTATTATTAGCTGCCGAAGATTCTGAGTTCGTTGATCTGTCGCGATTACGCAAGGAGTGTATGCAGGCTAACATTCGTATCATAAAAGCAGCTGGCACAGTTATAGTATCTTTCGTTTGCTCCAGCATGATGGCATTACGTTTCATTAACTGAAATATACGCAGAAATTAGAAGAAATTAAAATGTTAGTATAGTAAATGTAGAGAAAAAAAAGCGATAATCGCCTGCAATCTTTAACATTCACCAATTTGAATAACATTGTAATTGAATGAACTGTCGAAACTTAAGATTTCTTTCAAAATGCATTTTTTTTTTTGCTTTCTTTGTTTACAGACGAATTACAACTTTTTTTCAAAATTTCATTTTCTGGAATTATCACTTCGTTCTTGCAATTTTGAGAACGAATTTTTACTTGCGATAAACAGATCAAGCTAGATGGACTTTAGATTTAATGAAAGAATCAAATCTGTACTTTTTTCAATTACAAACGAAATGATAACATAATATGCTTTTAGTAACGGCTATGCTAATATCTATTATCACAAGCTACAATCAAGAAGCCCATTGAAGATTTTCGGCCTCAGTCGATTATGGGATGGGTATGCTTTAGATGAGGCAATGAAATCCGATGCTTTTGCCCCTCTTTTCTCTCCGAACATGGCAATACCTTTCAAACAATGATTTTACGATAACTACTCGCTCAAGAGTCACTTAACTAGTAAACTGGAGACCTTAAAATGGGCCTCTAAATGTAAAGCTCCACCTCTCGACCTGCACCCAAATATTAATCTCAGATTGCAGTAATATTGCGATATTCTCACGATTGATAAAAACAAGGCTGAAAACTAGCTACGCGATTTTATGAGAGAAGAAATTATAATCCTTCCGATTATTTCTAATCCAATTCGATAGGTGACGATAGAGCGGTACTTTAACGTTCTTTCTTACTACAATACTAGAATTTCTCAAAAAATTCCATCAATAACTAATCGGAATCGCGCGACGGCAAGTCTCATCTCTTTAAAATATACGCGCTAGCCTCGATGGACTCTCCTCAAATAAGATAAGACCCATTATACAAAGTTGTTAGGGAAATAGTGAAGCTCTTAAGATCATTTCCACATCAAAACTCCTCTAATCTCTCTCTCTTAGTTTACGCATTTTCTAATTTACGATGGACATCGTTGGACTGGATGAAGCGGCCACTCTAACCCTGTAGAGGGTAGTCGTTTCGACATTACAATTGTTCCCTAAGTGCTGCCCTGGTGACATAAGCGACCCTTCTTGTTTATGCAATCGTCTACTTTCTGCCAAATATTTCTACATTTCACGGGCAATTGCTCTTTAAAATCATATATTTAGAAAATCAAAATTAGACCACAATATAAACGGGAAGTATGAAAATAAAGGTAATTATTTATCAAGCGTGTATGTAAATGTAAAGAAAAGAATGGATGATATCCGTTAAAAAAAAAAAACAGTAATATACTGTTTCTTATAATATAATAAACTAGCTTTAGATTTAATATTTTTTTAGCGGGAAGCAACTACTATCACATAAATGTATATATATACATCTACTATATATATATATATATATAAATATCATCAAAGAAACATATACCTGTAACTTTCACTCAAATTATAAAATTAATTTAATTAATCATTGATAATTTTCTTATGCAGCGTAGATAGGGGTAGAAGGAGAGAGAGAGAGAGAGAGAGAGCGCGAGCGAGACAGAGAGAGAGAGATAGATCTTGCATTTATCAGACGTTCTTTTTAAAAATAGTAAACAAATGATCGTTTCAATCTTTGGAGATACTATAAGAAATTTAAGCAGATGAGTAATTGAGTAATTATGCGCACACTATTCGTAAATACTTACATCTTCTGCTTCTTCTTCATTGAAACCTTTATCTTGCAATATGGGCGCCCAAATTTTAACATCATAATCTATACCCGAACTGGCCAAATACGGTAATTCGGGATGTGGTTGTAAACAGTTCACAACGTGCTGGTCGGCTTGCATTAACATCACTAATTTGCCTGTCCGACGATTCCATGTGAAGATATGACCGCAATCCGAACCGGACATTACATAATTATTACCCCAAAAAGTGGCTTCTTTTATCATGGTGCGAGCATTACGATGGCCCGTATATTTCATCACTAAATAATCAAATATGGTTTCTTTGGTTTCCATTTCGAGATCAGCCAACTCTTGGTTAATTGAAGCGGCATCATCATGAAAATGGGAGGAGTGTGTATCGCTACTGTCTTCACTATTACGTTCAATATTATCGTTGTTATTATTGGAAGAGTCTCTCATTTCGATATCAGCGGCAGGTCGCGGCGATGAGGAAGCTTCTGAATCAGTTCTATTATTCGTAGTTGTGGTGGTTGTTGGCGACGTAGTTTGTTCACTTTCGTCCTGAGTATTAGAGCGTGTCGATAAACTTAAACTTCTAGCAGCAAGAGTTCGCCAAGCAGCCGAGGTAGAAGGACGAGAATCTAAAAATGTTATGAAAATTAAAAACAGAAAACTTTGTATTATTTTCAATTTGTTTTTTTTCTTTTTTTTTTATATACCCTCATTTTCCATTGTCTGCCTTTCATGGGTTTCTAAGTTTTGCTGACTGTTTCGACTACCCTCCGGATCTTGACTAGCCAAGCCAAAGCGTGTACGTGGATCATTAAGCATACGCGATATAACCTCCGTCATGCGACTCATTATATTGGCTTGTAATTGCGGTCTGAATTGACCTGTCTCCGCTCGACCAGTGGGATCACGTTCTGGTCTAGCATCTGGTCCGGTATCGGACCAATCACCTCTTAAACGTAATCTTCGGGTGACTAGTTCTGCAGTGAGTGGCGCTGGTGGTGAATTACTACGCTCTACGTATTTACCTTTAGCCAGTTCCGTAACATTAACACCCTCATGACTTAAATCGTATAAATATAAATATTCGGAAGAGTAACTAACGAGGAGTTCGGTTTCTTCCGGGCTATAACGCACACAAGTAATTCGATAATGCCGTTTCGTAGGCAATGGAATTGGATATGCTTTGACGGGCCTTGTATGCCGCTCATTCGTTGGCACTGAACTATCACTAAAATCAATCACAGATAAATAACGACGATCATAGATGCGTACAATGGCATCACTACTTCCCACAGCCAGATAATGATTACTAATGGGCGCTAAATCCATGGCATTTACCGCCGATGGACTAAAAATGAGTATATTATCTTTACAGCAAGTCTTATGGCAATTGGAAATTTGTCTAAGATCAAATAATCGCACTGTACCGTCTTCGCCGCAACTCATAAATGATCTTGGTTCCGTAGGTACTGTTAGCACTTCATAAGTTGTACCGCTTTTGTGGCAATTAAAAATGCTCACGTTAGTTTCATTATCGGTTGCACGCTCGTAGACAGGTGCCATCACATTTCTATCGTTATTGCAATCCCGCGATATGGAGCGTACTCTTCGTATATATGGCGCCATAAGTTCTGTGTGAAGAACTATACCATCCCCCGAACACGACACAATAGCTTGATCATTGGATTGCGGCATAAAACGAGCACTAAATATATTCGCACGATGGGCAGTTTTGTATTTTAGAAGCACCTCTTGATTATGTGGATTGGTAATCGCTATAAATTGATCATCCGACCCGGATATCAAGTATTCACCCGTATTATTCCAATGCACTGTATTGACGCAGCCCGAATGAATAGGTAGCTGACACAAAAGACCCAAACGTTGTACATAATCTAAGGAATTTTTAGTACTGGCTATAAGATTATGACGATTTTGCAAGGGACCATAGAGATCTTGTTTTAAAATAGAACGAAAGACACTATCCGGTGGAGGTGAATCACGCGACATTGCACACCCTAGTACAACAGCAGTTTGGTTCTTATTAGTGTTTAACAACTGAAAAAAAAATATAAAAAAATAAAAATAAAATATAAAAAATAAAAATTAAAATAAATTTTTAGCCGAAGAAGATCTTTTGAGAATTTATCAGGAAATCTATGTCACATTATCGTGTCAATTTTAAATCGATGTCATATTTCACATTCTCTACATATATATAAATATATATATCAGTAATTAAACCCAATTGAATTTAAATAAACAAAATAGTTTTCCTAACAAACAAAAAAATACAATATTTGTTATGCCAATTAAGGCATAAAAATGAAATTCTCTATGAACACGATTTCTCATACTCATATTATACGATTTAATATTCAAAACTCTATATACTTAATATGAAAGATCAGTTTTCAAGATGGTTTCTTTATCCTAAAAATCTCCATTTATAATAAATAACACGAATTAGAAAAAAAAAAAAAAAAAAATTCTCACATACCTTGAATATGGATTTGTAAATAAGTATTTGCTTATTTTGAGAACTTTGCAAATAGATTCTCGACAGATCAAGCAAATTTTGATTAGTTGACCGATGAAGACCGTTATTAATCAATAAATTGTATTCTTAAAAATTGTTCATTAGCTTTTTCTAAATGATTTTCTCTTCAAATTGTGATAATTGACCATATATTTACGATATATCGTCGAATTTATTAAAAACTTTACAACCATAGTTAGTGAATTTTAAACATGTTACAAGAAATGAAAAAAAAAAAAAAGAAAAAAATTTAATCAATAACGTTGGCTATTAGAATATTAGAGAACATGTATGTAATGACATGTGTGTATGCACGTACAAAACAGAATGCATTCACATTAACATATTAACCAATAAAAGGATGTAAGGGCGGAAGAGAGTGTGTGTGTGAAGACGCATTAGAAAAGACAACAAAGAACAATCCAATGCCAAAAATAACGCAAGCAAAGTACCAAACTATACAAACAACAACAATACCAACAATACATTTATATATATATACATATATATATATATATATAAAAAATAAAAAAAAAAAAGTTTAAAGTGACGAGGCGGCCTACAATCGGAAGAATTTTATTTCTATTCATTCTCTCTTTTATTATTGTATTCAATTATTATTAAGTAAACAGTTATTCATCTTACGTAGGCAAAAATTTTCTATAACGTTTGTTCAAATTAAATTTTGCTTACTGACATTGTAATTAAAAAAAAAAAAAAAAGAAAAGAAGAAAATTCCGTATACACAAAAACTGGGCAAATGTCCGATCGATACGGAAATTTATTTTTAATCAAAACATTCCTTTAAGAAACTATAATTTAATGCTTGTTTCTTGCATCGAACTTACCTGTATGTGTCTAGTAGTGTGCACGTGATTGTTAACACAGTTTAGATTAAACAACAAACAACAACTATTACTGTTATCAAAGGAACTTTTTTTTTTTTTTTTTTTTTATAATAAATATAATTCATGATAGTTGTTTTTTTTTTTTTTTTTTCTTTACGAAACACAATTTTTATTACTTTTCTTTTGTCCAAATAAGCTTGCCAAACACTCAAACAAGAATAGTTGACAATCGCCCCACCATTGTTAATTAATTAAATTCCCAGAAGCGACTAAAGTAAAAGAATATTATTTTAGAAATAAAAACAAAAACAATACGCTCTTTCTCTCTATCTCTCTCTCTCTCTCAGCCCATACACATATGAAGAGCTAGAGATAAAAGCAATTAGATAATTGCCTTCACTTGAGGACGTATCGTGAATGCCCTATAATTTATAATTATTATTGTTATTGTAAATGGTACCTTGAGTTCATATATATTAATAAATGGAAAAAATGAATGAAAAAAAAAAAAAATAGAAATCTATTCAGCTTCAAGTCCCATCCTCGACTTTGCAATATAAACAAAAAGAAGAGCATATTGTAAGTCAATTTTCGATGCTTCATAACCTTTCATAAGCAGCAAACTTGGTCTTTTCATTAGATTGAATATTTGTAAAGAGTTTTTAACCTATCATTACCTAAAACTGTTTTCTAAATGCTTTATGATTTGATTAAACCTTACCAAAACCACTGTACCTAAGTGGTGCAGCAGTTTATTGAGAATTCACGAGAATCAAAAGTTGACTAAACACAAAAAGTCTTTGTTAGATAATGGTGCTACGCGTGGACCCTTCCTAGTGTTCAAAAAATCAAATTCATTACGTCCAAAAAAACCAATGTAACTATTATAGACAGGCGCGAGCCCACCCATTTTTCAAAGAAGCTTAAAGATAGATCGATTAGTGACTATCGCCAAAGCCGTGCAAGTTGCTATCACTGTTATTTAGACTTAATTTATTTCATACATTCAGGATTATGCTATATATTCCAAGAAGTATTAAGGTGTCACGAGATTGCCTTCGTTGCTTCGTTATACTCACACACATTCACATTTGAGAGTAACTACGCTAGCTATGTTAGTAAGATCATTATCATCTAAGTTCTGAAATATATATTTTTTGAGGAAATCTGCGCACAATTGATTTACTCAATTTAAAATCGTATACTAATCGGGAATGAGGATTAGGATTTCCAACTGTTTCAAACAAACATAACGAACGGTGCAGGCTCGTTTGCCAGTAGTTTGCCGAAGGAGAGAAAAGCAAAAGCCAATCATTGGTTACAGCTGTTTAATTAAAAGTCAGCTGTTTTCATATGCTTATTTATCTTCTTCGTTCTATTTATTGAGCACACTCGTAAATACATATGTATATATACACACATGCTTTCTTTCTTTTTTTTGTGTAAGTTTTCTCTTCAAAAACAGTAGTATATCACCTCTTTCATTATATAGTTATACACAGCATTTTCCAGAATGACAACAAAAATAAAAGACTTATTCGACTTCTTTAAATTTAAGCTTTTTTGGACATATAAGCCAAAAATCTATTGGCTTGGTCCATTTCCACCCAACAACCCAAAAAAAAAAAAAAAATTTGAAGCTTTTCCGTTTTGTCGTGTATTCAAAAATTACCTATTGGTCATAGTAACTGCTTGTGGAATGTTGTAAAAGGAAAATTGTGATTAAGGGATTTTTATAGTGATATTGACAACACTTTTTTTTTTGTTTAGCGAGTATAACGAAAACAAACTAAATTAATAATTGAAAATATTAATAGATGAGTTAAATTAATTTGCAGTGCAGTTGTGCGAGTGAAAAATGAGCTGTAATTACGCCGATGGCCTATCACCTTATGCCAATAAAGGAGTTTTAGGTGTTGCAGAGCAATTTGACGACGAATCTGAAATAAATGAAAAGGTAAACAAATTAGCAGAATGGCTACAAGACGCTAAGCATGTTGTTGTGCATACGGGAGCAGGCATTAGTACATCGGCCGGTATACCCGACTTCAGGTAACATTTGGAATTGTCTTTTTTTTTCTTTTTGCTGTTTATAATTAAATCGCAAAATGTTATGGATATGTGTTTTCACAGAGGCCCCAACGGTGTCTGGACTTTAGAAAGGAAAGGGGAGAAACCAAATGTAAATGTATCATTTAATGATGCGATACCCACTACAACGCATATGGCTTTACGGGGTTTAATAAGCAAAGGTTATATACAATATATTGTTAGTCAAAATATCGATGGTTTGCATATGAAATCAGGTGTGACGAGGAGTTGCATATCCGAATTGCACGGGAATATATTTGTAGAGCAATGCAATAAATGCCGTCATCAATTCGTAAGACCCTCAACTACGGGAACGGTCGGACAAAAGCCTTGTGGCGGTGCTTGCCGTCGTCGCTGTCGCGGCGGCCTTCTCTTGGATAATGTCCTCGATTGGGAACATGATTTGCCGGAGAGAGATTTAGATATGGCACTTATGCATTCCACGTATGTATACATACATATAGTAGTAAAATTTAAAATTGAAAAAAGTTTAAATAATTAGTAATTCTTTGCAGTCTGGCAGACTTAAATATTACTTTAGGTACCACTTTACAAATCATTCCTAGCGGCAATCTGCCCCTGAAAAATAAGAAGCATGGTGGAAAGTTGATTATCTGCAATCTGCAACCTACTAAACACGTAATGTTAAGCAGAGAGACAGGGCAAGTGGACCGATGTTTTTAAATGCTTTTTTTTTTTTAATTTAGGATAAAAAAGCAGATCTCATAATTCATGCTTATGTTGATGATGTAATGAATAAATTGTGTAAACGTTTGGGTGTGGAAATTGACGCCTACGATGCTCTAGATGATCCCACTAAACAACCGAATAACCATAATCCAGGGTGGACGATAAAACCGCAACAGACAAAAGATATTGAAAAAACGTATAATGCCAAATTGAAACTCGCTGCCGCTCAACGCAAGGCAAACAAAAATTCCTTCACACTTTTCAACGTAAAAGAGCCGTCACCCTCGCGAAAGAAATGTAAAACTGAACCGAGTCATATAACTTTAAAAAATGAAATCAAAACCGAAAAATGCTCTGGCGGCACAATTACAAATGCGTAATATGAAGGTGTAAGGTGTGTTGATGTACAATTAGTAGTAAGAATTTTCTAATGAACGAAGTTATCGATGTAGGCAAAAAAAAGTCAACATGTTTTACTAAAAATAAGGTCCATTACATTATCCTGTATATACCTTATAAATAAAAAATATACAGACACTATCTCGAAGGATCGGCTATCTTACCTTTCAACGCAATGCCTCAACAGTTATGGTAACTACAGGCGATAATTCAGCATATTTGGCTGCGTTCTATTTCGACGCTTTTCGTTATCAAATGGAGAAATAGTGAAATTAAAGATTTTTGAGTTGAGTAACTTCCTCAAGTGATTCTCAGTTTTAATTAATAACTTTTATTTCGACGCGTCCTATTTTTACATTACTTGTTCTTGACCATTATTACTTGAAGAGATCATTAGTTTTGCTAATAGTACGGATTTAAAGTTTGACTTTTTGCATATACAATGTGTGACCTTACGATTAGTCTTGGGGTGACAATGGGGTTGGATTGCTTTTTTAAGCGTGGAAATTAGACCCAACTGCTTAGCTTCTCACGATGCTTTATAGAAATTCGCAAATCATATTGATTTTTATTTGTAGACAAAACAAAGGGAAAAAGCCCCTAAAAGAAGAAGAAATGAAGGTGATTTCCTTTAAACTTGGAAATTGCATATCTAATATTATTTTATTATACATTGACTGAAATCTTTTCTGATTTATTCAACGTTTTATTTTACAAACAAATGCAAAACAAGCAACATTTTACCAAAACAGTTTTAACTTACACGGCAACATCTAGCTTAGATTTGGACCAGGCGGCTGGTTTCGATTCATTAAAACGTTGCAGAGGAGGAAAGTGCATCAAAACAAAAAAGATTAAGACACCTCCTCTCGGTAGCGTTTCATCCCCCTACACCTTGTGAACAGGAGCAGAAGAAAGATGGACAATACTTAAGTATTATCGACAATTTTGCAAAGAAGCTTTTCATACACTTGGTACACGAATTCGACGAAGAAATCTTAAGAGTTGATCATTGCGATGTTTGATGGACCCAAGCATAAGTACTGAGAACAATTAATTGAAATTAATTCTTTAATAGAGCTCGAAGTTGACATGCTGCCCCTGGAAGACACGACGTCTTCTTTGTAGGGAAACAACTTTCATCTCTCAATCAACACAAATAAAGTTGATAAAGTTTCTTGGAGAGTAACTCTCGTTCTGCATTCTAAAAAAGTTAGATACGTCAGCAGCCTTAACCATGGGTTAGATCTTTTCTAGTTTCATGTAGGTTTGGTTAAAATACTCTCTAGTTTCCGATTTTCGCCATTTCGTAATTATTTATGTCATATCAAAGAGGCCATATACGAGTACAGTGCTTTTGTGGGCAATAAATACTGAATTCCTTATTTTCTATACCTCCACACTATTGGTTGTACAAAGGTGTACTAAGTGTTGTGAGGATGTATGCAACACCTAGAAGGACTTGAGATAGACCCACTTTTTATTATGCCGATAAATTCACAATCACTTTCTGAATCGATTACATCTTGCCTGTTCGTCTGCTCACCCTGCTTTCTTGCGTTCAAGCTAAAGAACACGAATTTTTGAGAAACATTGATTAAATTTTACACACTGACCTGTTTTGGCCGGATTTCGGAACGGATGATAATGAAAATGATTGGGATTAGACTACTTTTTCAATCAATTCCCATTGTAATGCTTTACTTTCAGACGTCATCATAGGAATAATTGTAGGGTGGTATATGTTATTTAATCGTGGGTTATGTATAGTATTTTTACTTCGTTTTGTTAAGACGTTTGTTCATTTTCGAATAATATCCTACCTGTCATTTAGTCGGATATGTCTAATAAGGGAAAATTGAATTAGTTGTATAGAGTTTCATCAGTTGCTTGACCTATCAATGAATCCACATGTGTTTTTCTCTTAGAAGTGAATCTTGATTAAATGCCATATTTCGATAACTACTTGTTTTACTTATTCATTTATTTATTCATTTATCGTGCAAGATAGTAAGGCTATGATATTATCACATAAATCAAATTGTACAAGCTGTGGAAGCTATGTTGGATTCAAGTTAAATCTATGATATCGCCCATATAATGTTTTTGCGGGTAGGAAACACAATTTCAAGTTTCATCTATGGGACGAAGTTTCGTTAACGAGTTAAATTTCAGTTTTCTTTTCCAAACAGACAAATCGAAGATCTCGAAAGCGAGTTAATTAAATCGATTCCAAATATTATGAACTTGAGTCAATTATTAACAAAATATTTTACAATTTAAAAAAAAAATTTTGTATGAAGAAGAAGAAATAAAAACCAGTAAAAACACTGTAGGAACACCGGAACATGATCCGCCATTAAAGACCTTACCACATTTCGCCTAATGCAGTTATTCATATAAACACTTTTCAAAATACGATGTTATATGGGAAGTGGTCCAAAAAATGATTCGATTCGAATCATTTCAAATAGCGTTTTTGCTTGGGCTAAAACACGACGCTGTCTAAAATTTCATTAAAATGCCTCAAAAATTTCACCCTACAGCTTGCATATAAGAACACGAGACGAACAGTCAAGCGCAAGCAAATTATGGGCCAAAGGAAATCGTAGGCAGGGCAGGGTATAGAATAGCTCAGGATATAACATCAGCCCGTAACAAGAAAGTTTCGGTTGTCTGTCTGTCGCTGCGTGTGCGTATGTGGACTGCTTGTTGCTATTTAGCTTTACAATGCCACGTGCGTTTATCTGCTACAACCTCCAACCGCTTGACTTTTTAACTGTATTAGTATAAAATATTATTCTGTTACACAAAAGTGGTGTTCGACGTGGGGCCCGTTGTATACAAGTATCTGAAGAATATTACTTTCTGTTACATAAAAGTAAATTCACGAATTGATTCTGAGTCGATGGCTATAATAAAAAAGATTCGCCTGTCCCAAATCGTTCCGTGTGTTGTGTACGTCCGCACAAACTTAATACACCCTTGGAACTCTGCACCAAACGATCGACGTACAGCATGATACGACAAAGTATTTTATGAATTTAGGCATGCTGATCACAGTTGCTCGATCGCGATCATTTTTGCGCTGAATTTTCGAATGAATCTGGTAAGTATTTGTACTAAGTTCTGGACCTTAGTCTTAGGCTGATTATGGAATTGTTGATAAATACTCTTAGGTATTGTATAAAAGGAGAAACTTAGTACACCTCCACTGCATTTTAATTTCATGTACACGGAAAAAAAAAATGTTGAGATAGCAATTTTGTAAAATTTTATTTGAAAATAAAAAAAAAGAAAATTAACGTGTATTTTTTATTTATAAGCCTTTTTCTACCCGCTTTTTATATACCCGCTTAAAATTACATTGCTCTTGTTCTTCCTATGTACATTTGGCTTATCGTCTGAGTAGCTTTACGAAGGTGTAAATAAAAGGCAGATTTTTATATGAATTTTTAATTAAATCATATTTTTTTCAATTTTTTTTTGTTTTTTTTTTTTTTTTTTTTTTCAAAGTACGTCATTTGAGTTGTTATGCATTTTAAGTAGAGATAGAAATTCTTACAATTACGTGTGGATTTATGCCTGTGAGTGTGTAATGGGAGTGTGATGTGTTTGTATATATATGTTTTATGTAAAATGCTATTCAATTCTACTCGAGTATGGTTCGATTCATTTTTTTATTTTTATTTTTTAACATATGGTTCTTGTTTAACTTAAATTATTTATTTATTTATTTTCTATATTTTTGCATGCATTGTACTTAAGTTAAATGTATTTAATTATTCCATAATTTCAAACAAGATGTTTTCTTTATTAAAATTCTTTTCTTTTTATATATATATATATATATGTTGTATATATATATATATTTATACCTTTTGTTTCTTTTCGAATTATATTTTTTGCTTTATTAACAAATTTACGATAATATTGCTTTTATAATTTTATTTTATATATATATTTTAGCTCCTCTGCATAATTAAGAAAACTTGAATGTTTTATTTATTTTTGATTATTTTTTTCTTTACTAAGGCTACATATAATTATTAAAATATTTTCTGCTTTACATATATTCATAAATGTATTATCTTTTAAAATTAATTTTCTTAAACAATAATTCTCTCTTTTATATATATCATAATTAAATATTTAATCTTTAATGTAAATATTATTGATTTAATTTAGTTTTCATTTTTCAATTTTTTTTTTTTTTTTTCTTTCGAACTTAAATAATAGTCGGTATGTAAATGAATCATATTGTTACAAACATTTTTTTTGTTTCACTGTAATTATATTTATACTTTATATATATGTACGTATAAATATTTACAATCGTGGCCCTGCGAAACATGCAGTAAATTCTTCTTAAATGAAGATCAATTTATTGCCCATGTCGATGATATAGGAGCTGAAAGAGGGCCCGAGAATTTCTTTGTGAATGTTTAGCAATAAAGCAAATTTTCTGTACAACAATAGTATCCACGAGCTTAATGGAGACATGAAAACGAGAGCCTATGGACATTGAAGCCAAACTTAGTCTCATATACTTAAAATAAATATTTATTGTTAAAAAAAAAAATTTATTTCTCTATTCTTTTTAAAATTATTTTCCTCTTTTTCAGGTTGGATATATCGCAGCAATATATATATACATATATATAGGTATACATGTGTACAGCGAAAGGTACAGGCTCTTCTTTGGCTCTTCCGTCTGTGATCGTTGAATTAGTCTCTATCTTCGAAACATTTACTACAGTTTTCGCGGGGCAATGATTGCAAATATTTAATATTATTATTAGATCTATATATATAGGAAACATTTGCTGCACTTTTCGCAGAGACAGGTTTGCAAAAATTTGATAACGCTAAATACTTCCAGTCCGGGCTCTGGGAAAAGTGCAGCAAATGTTTCGTAAACGAACATACCTAATATACATGTATACATATATATATATATATATATATATAGCTACGTTTAATTTAAAATCTATTGGTGTAACTATCAGAAATACTTCTGGTTTCGTCAAAAATGTTATTTTTTTTGGTGGCTTTCACACTTTATTTATATTAAAACATTTTATAGGTGTCTCAAAATGAGTTAATTTTTTTCGTCTTCTAAGTAAAACGCATGTTTTTATCTGAATTTTTTTTTTTTTCCCCACCTTTAAAACTGTGAAATGTGAGCTCTTTCTGCGACACCTTTTAGAAAACTACTAAGAAGAACTTAATAAAAGTATTCGGTTTATTAATGCAAAGACAGAATGGATAATGATTCGAGTGAGGCTAACATTGATCTATATTTAAAAAAAAAAAAAAAAATAAAATAAAAACTTCGGTGGTATCCATCATCATACTGACGATGATGTTGTTCGGGGATTTTAGAGCTGCGTAAACATAACAATTATTTAAAACAATATTACATTATCATAATAGAATTGTAGTAAAAACATTTTCAAAACAGAATGGAAATTAGTACTGAAGAGTCGATGTGAACGAACATTGAACATTAATTATATCGACATATTTCTTTTAAAAAATCTTCAAAGGCGAAGCAAACTTGGCGACCTAACTAAACCAAAACTCGAAATCATCTCAATTTGACATATTATCTCATTTCATTTTCGATCGGTTTACACCATCTATATGCAAATTTCTAATTTGAAAATATTTATCAACCAGTAGAGAACATATGCACCCGATTTCAATGACTTTCAAACTTGTCTTGATCTACTTAATGAAAAGAAGAAAAAAATTATTTTGGACATTCATTACTATACTCTACGAAATAGGAACATGCAATGACGTGAGAAAAGAGTCTTCAATATAAGAATACGAAAAATATTACAAAAATGGATGTGTCCATCTTTCCCATACGGAAATTGTTCGGGCATAAGCGCACTTTGTTGCGAGAATTAATACAAAACCTTGAAAATTTATCATAAATAAAGTATACATTAGATGGACACTTCATAAAATTTTTGCAAAGTCACAGAGAAAAAAAAAACCTTCCTTCTTTTTATACCACATACACCACTTGCGGTACAGGGTATATTAATTTAGTGCGGTCGTATACAACACGCAGAAGGGCTAAACATGGATCCACCTTTTATTATTAATGTAAGCTTGTCTGTCCGTCTGATGTGTATCCATGTAAATTTGCGTTCAAGCTACAGGTCGCAATTTTTGAGATATTAACGTGTTTTAATTCAAGGACAAAGGCTATGACAATCTCAATCAAAATTTAAGGTACGCGAGGTACGACAAGTGATACATATGGTTACAAACGACGGAGACAAGTGATAGTACCGAGAGCGAATATGAACGAAATATTGCTAGTACGAGGTATGTTAACAATAAATGAGAATTTCGATCCGAAAGTATCACTAAAATATATTTTTCTAAAGATCATCTTATAAATTTGAAGTGCGCCCTATAGTCGGAAAAATACGGTAATAGTGATACTTGAATTTTTGTACTTTAAAGATTTCCATTGAAAAGTCACTAACATAATCAGACCAAATTGTTACGTCTTACATATTACACATGGAATGATAAAAGTCGCATCTTCCTAATCTTTTATATTCCATATATAATTTTTGGAGATTGCTTAACTATTAAGAGACCGATATTAATAAAACATCTCAACGACTGATTAATAATATATAATAGTATACATATATATATATATATATGTATATATATATGTATGGGTATATACATATACATATACTTTGATTAACTTCAAGAGAATCATGTCTTGAGATTTACAGTTTTACACTTAAATATAAGTTTATTGTTTATTGTAAACCACAGACATACGCTTCGGAAGCGCCATAAAATATATATATTTTCGATCAGCGTACAATTGTAGGTCGCTCTATGTTATCATGTCAGTTCTTTCGTCCGGCTTCAGAGTTACTACTGTTATAAAATACATACACGCTTGAATCGCTTCATGTACATGTAAACCGAAAAAACAACAACACAATTTAATTTATTCGAAAGTGTTTTAATCATCAAGTAAAAAGAAAGATGAAAGAGATTCTTGTTGAAAGATTGGCGAACTGTCTAAATTTGTTATGGCAAAAATGCTGCGTTTATGACGACCACAATTTGGGAGTGTGGAATGGCGAATAGAAGTAGCAACATTCGGACAGACGAACAGAATATGATCAGGAAATTGGAAAACCTTACATATATAGGGGCGGCTATTTACTATACTAATTTTGAATAGGTGATGAGTGCAACTCATGTGATTAAGCGTTAGCCTGTTAATACGGAAAATAACGTTTCGACTGAGACCACATTTGATAAGCCAATGTGTTACATTTTTTCGCGGAAATAACGAATAAAAGTAATGAGCGAGAGTTGAATTATTCCAGCGCCGTTGCCAAGAAGAGAGGGAGTACTCTTTGTCGATTGCCACAAGGCAGCAGAAATCAGAACACGACCATTGATTGGACAATGCAATATTATATGAAGTGGTATTTGCATGAATATCCATATGACTAAGCAGCCAGAGACAATGAAAACGAAATGCAACAGATTTGAGACTGTAGACATAGGAGTTAGCTTCACCTGAGGAAACCGATTGCAAAACGGTTAAGACGGATTTACCGTCTGACACAATAAGGAGATTGAGAACTCGCTAAGTGAACGGCTTCCAGAATCGCAAAATATTCAGCCGAAAGCATAAAGCTACATAGATGATTTGAGATTAGAGATGATCAGGAATTAACGAGTTTTTATCTGTTATGGAGACCGTAGTCTCGTAATTGATAGGATCGTTTAACAATCGTGGCTATATTCGGGGGAGGCAAGTAAGGGAAGTTTTCGAGTGAAAGGGAGAAGTTTGTATTTGAATGAGCGAGCATAAGAATTCTGAGGGAAGGAGTAAACATGCGCTTTTTTAAATATAACAATTTTTTGTAGGAAAGACAATTGCTTGAATTACACGCATGCTCAACTTTATAGTTAATGCATCTTTTAATTTGGGAAGACTCATGATTGACGCCACAGACAGAAAAAATCGACTTTTAACGAATACAGACTTTAGTAGCACTGTTACTTCAGTATGACCGAAACGCCAACTTTTATAACATTGTAATAACAGTTAATACTTTCTATGCAAATATGCGGAGGTACCAAAAAATGTACTCGACCTGTGCCTAAAGTCACGCGAGAATTAGTATTTGAGTTGAATTTATTGAATCGTATGACGTCTGCGGCTCTGCAGAAATTTGGCAATGGTCTTGCGAATGGCTGTGCTAAACTTTTTTTGCTTACGAACACCCGAGGCGATGGAAACAATCTCACGAAACTCGCAAAATTCCGCTGGAATGTAAACAATGTAAAGTTTGCTAAGTGTATTCTTATTTTTGTTATGGTTCTCTGAAGTTTGCGAAAGTAAAGTAAAGAAGTTTCGAAAGGTAAGTCCGCTTGGACATTTTCGCAAGTAAAAGTAGTAAACAATCATGTGAAGGCGAAATAGCATTGTAGCAGATGACAGTAATAGAATGTCGGAGTACAGAAGCAGAATTGGAAAAGTAAATCGTAAAAATAAGCTTACCATGGACCATTCTCAACTTTAAAATTTCCGACATTTGCCTTATATTGCCTGCCAAAGAGAATTTGTTCGCAAAGAAATGTTCTTTACGCAGATTAGATTAAAAGTAAAAAAGTATTGTAATAATCGCAAATTCGCTTGGTTGCGCAGCATAGCAATCAGTAATTACCCTCCAAGTCAGTTTCATGACGATTTCGATTGCATTCACGCAATTCGGAGGCTTACACCGACTTATTCTCTTTTTTTAAAGCTTGCCAACAGTACACATATAAATATTCACAGCCATATTATGAACCTACTCCCTCGCACACACTTTTACTTTCGCAACTTTCAGCTCTTTCATAACCCTCTTCCATACACATGGACTCTTGCACGTCTTGTAATCCTTTGAAGAAGAAGGAAATCTAGAAATAATTCTTCAAAAGTTGAGATATAAAATAAGACAAGAAAATTAATTTAAAATTCGTGAAAGATAATATTGATTGTGTTTGCGTAGCGCGGACGTCATAATTTGCATAACATTTATGTATACATCTGTACACAATTATAATCAAGCCATCTGTCAACTTTATTAAGGTTCGAAAACAAGATCCTCGTATTCAGATTAAACCTTTTTTACTCAACTTCAACCAGTCACCTGTTGTTGATTTGGTAACTCACAGAAGACGAAGAAGAAAGTTGTTATATGAAAGTTTGGGCCATTGACGCAATATAGGTATAATCGTTCCGAAAAGTGGACAATTGAAAATCTTATGGTACAAAATGAAAAACTGGTGTACGCACTAGTCAATGTTGTTTTCGTGCACGAAACTCTTAAAAGTGAAAAAAGGGGCGAATTATAAATTTCGCAGGAAGCGAACGATACAATTTGAGAAACAATTTGAAAGAACTGAATGTCTCCGGCAATGATGACGAAAGAAACAAGTAATTAAATGGGAGCAAAATGGAAAGGCATGAAAGGCATGTTCGTTGTCATAAATGCATAAATGGCTAACAGAAAGTAAGCTTTATCGCTAATATGGTTTTCTTATTTATTTTTGGTCGACCGTGCTATGTATTTTGTTTAGTGAAGCTAGTTCCTTCCTCTTTAGCTAACCAATATCTACAAATTCCTTTGCAACGAAAAAGTCTAACATCCCTCAGTTTTTTTATTTTTTTCTTTTCTTTTCTTTTCTTTTATTTTTATTTTCATCTAGCATTACTTTTGTGTTAAGCATTTGTATCATCGAAGGCTATTGATATTATCTTTAAAAATTTTCTAAGCATTTAATTTTGAAGGATCGTACGGAAGAAATATTAAATTTCTACTCGCATGTATCTCTTCCTTCCTCAAAGACGATTACATATAATTTTTGGAAAGCATTTTAAAAGGAGAACAATAATTTTATTTTAGAAGGCTTTAAAAGCAATAATCAAAAAAAATTGGAAAATGTGTAAAAATTAAAAAGAAAATTTCCACAAAAAAAAAACAAAAAAAATGAAGAAATAAAAATACAAACGGAAATATGCACATGCGTAAGAAGATAGAAACTTAAAATAAAAATAAAATCTTATAAAAATGTTAACTAAAATGAAAATAAAATAAATCAAGGAGTAAATACAACTTCAAAAAAATAGGAAAATGAAACTGAACTGTACTACTTACTACAGACTACTCTCTACACAATTATATAAAATACGTATTAGCCAATAAATCTTAACGTATTACCCCACTTCCTATTGCTCCTCCTCCCGTAATTGTCGGCGCGTTATTCATTGCTGTTGTTAATGTTCTGCTGTTGTTATATTTTGTATTTGATGACGTTATCGTTGCACCGACATTCGATGAGGTTTTCAACAAAATAATTTTTTGATTTAAACTTGCAGCATTATTGCTAATTGAACTGTTGACGATGCTGCCGCCGCCGCCACTATGATGCTGATTGCCATTTAGATTATTGCTTAAATTTGCGTGAGTGCCGCCATATGTATGACCAGCGGTCATTGCAGGCGTCACCAAATTATTGCTATGTAAGTTAATAATATTAGTAGTAGTCGCTGCTGTAAGTTTTCGCGTCATACTATTCTGATGTTGTTGATGATGCACTGTTGCGCCATTACCATTAGAACTATATTGCGCTTTATTGACATTGCTACTGCCACCGCTACCACTGCTGCTGTTAGCCGGTGCTGGAGTAATTGTTACTGTGCTTGGTTGTATGTTATTCATTGCTGCCGTTTGATTGGTGGCTGCTAACGATGAAGCTGGAACAATTGTTGTTATACCATTTTCGTGTTGTATGGAATTATTATTGTTGTACATTGTACGCACTTTTGCTTGTACTGTTGCGGCTACATTACCTCCTATACACATTAATGATGTTGTGGGAATTTGCGCAATTTTAACAGATGTTGCTGCATTATTAGTTAAAGATCGTGTCTAATAATGGAAAAAATTATGAAAATATGTTATATCAGTATTTGCCACAACTTACATTAGCCGGCATTGACGCGTTTGCCATTAAATGATGCTGCTGTTGTGTACGATTTTTCAAAATTTTTGCTGCCACTTCATTGCCAGTAAACACTAAGTTTTGATGCTGACCTTGTATTTGAACACCACTTGCTAAAAACATGGTTTGTACTCCAGGACGACTTAATAATTTCTTTTCAGTATCCTCTTGCTTCATGAAAATAGAAAAACGAAAAAAAAAAACAAAAAAACAATTGTTGGGTATAGACAGGTCAAATTATTTTGTGTTCACAAGTCTTACCAGAGGACTGGCGGATTTTCGATCTAACATGTTCTCATCAAAGCCCGAGTCTGATGAGTTATCACTAAATTTGGTGGACGAGGTCGATGATGTGGATGATGTCGGCGAAGTAGCCGATAATGATGCAGTCAACGATTGTGTTGTCGCGTAATTTCCCGTTAAGGGTTGATATGGATGCTGAGTAGTGTTTATTTGAGTCATGTTATTAGTTTGCGTTGTCGTTGGTATTGGCTTAGCCAACACATACGATTTGTCCACCGTTTTAATAACATGTTTCATGTCTGGGAAATCACCCGATTTAAGACGTGATGATGGCGCCATATTGGATTTATCCAATGAGTTTTTGATAACTTTACCAGCTTCATTACTTTTAATTTTATGTAAAACACTCTGCGGCTTTCCTAAAGGTAAGAGTTTATTAACGTTGCCTGCGCTACAGGGGCCCGTTATTAGCGGTGGTGACGATATTGTGGTGACTTTAGCATTGGAATGTTTGGGCGTCGTTGTATTCAAATAATTTGAACTGTTATTGCTGCTGCTGCTGTTGCTGCTGATGATGATATTACTGGTGTTACTGTCGTTATTATTTATTATAGTGTTGTTATTGTTTGAGCATGTTATGGCATTTGGCATTGGAGTTTCGGTTATAATTGAGCTATTTGAGATTGTACTTTCTTGCTGTTGTTGTGGCATTAAGGAGTTGTTTTCAAACTCAGTCTTGAGGGGATCAACGGAAAGCGAAGGTGCAGCTGATTGAGTTATGGCTGGTGTGCAATTTGTCACCACATTATCACCTTGAGGGAAACATTCCGATTGTCTTTTGTAATATAGATAATGTTTCTTAAGCGCTAGGGTGGGTTTTGTATTACTTCCACTGACAGAAGCTGTATTCGGCGAAGCTACAAATAGGGATGATGTTGGATTGGTCGGCATTGCCAGCGCTGTTGATGATGTTGTTGAGAGAGTAGATGGCGTTGATAAGGGTCTGGCAATTTGTACCACTGATGGCGTCGTGGCTATAATAGATTTTTGTAAGGCTGTTGTTTTTGCTGTCGAATTTGATGTTGCTGATGTTGTCGCATCTACCGCGGACGACGTTTTAACTTTCTCTTCCAAATTTGATGATTTGATCTGCGAAGACTTATGCACACCACAAGGTTTATAATGCATAAAATCTACAATTATCGCTCCGGCCAGGGCAGCGCACTCATAAACCATTCCACAACATGTCTTCTTTTCTTGCCATTCTCCGTCATCGAAAAAGTTCATAGACTCTTCACAAACTGGATTTTTGAGATTTTTACGTGGAACCGCACATTTCCGCCGTTTGCTACCCATTTGTAAAGCCTTTTTACGTGCGTCGGCTACAGCGGCTGCTCGATGAGCTGAAGCGCGAGTTTGCGTCTGAAACTGAACTACTGTATTTGCTAGAGCGCCATGTAGGCGACTATCTTCATAATCACTGTCCATCGAATCAGGCGTAGTGGGCAATGAACTGTTTGTTGGATTTTGTGACCAACCATGACTTGTGCTTTTGCGTTTACCAGTACCCGTCGTGGGCGAAGAGGACGTTGATGGCTCTTTAGTTTTTTTCGATTTTTTGAATATCTTATTAAATTTTTCAGGGATAAAATTCAAGCCACCAGCACCTACGGAACTACTAGTATTAGCACCACCACTATTATTAGCAATTGAGTTGGATTGGCTGGTACTGTTGTTATTTACCCTGGAACTAATGCGTTCACTTTTATATTTCACTTGTAATTTATTACTACCAGGTCCGCCACGAGCATCCACAACCTGTAGAAATTATATAAAACATGAATAAATGATAAGTAAACTACTCAACTGATTTGAAAGTTAAGATATAATTTTAATTATTTTCTTTAATTAAAAAAAGAAAACTTACATGACCCCAATTTTTTTTACTGCCTATTGGTAGGCGTTTATACCGTTTCACCAACAATACGCAGGCGTTACATATCTCGCCATAACGTGGATACTTGAGATCAAAGCATTGCATTGCGTCACGTTCATATTTACGCGAATCGGTGAAACGCGAACTGCTGGTTTTTGCACGACATATACAACAGCCCTCGGCCGATTTGTACGTTCGGGGCTTATGAAAATTAAACATATTGCAGGCTATCGTTATTCCGGGCTCCAGGATATGTCTGTTTTTCCTATTTTAAATGTAATGCGCCTGTCTCTTACGTTACGATTATTACGGATATTCCTCTTGCGTAAGCATTCATAACATTCGCATTGAAATGTTAATAAGATTTAATGTAATTTAGTTATTTATAATTTACTAAAAATAAAAATGAGAAGAAAAAAAACGAAATTATTAATTAGCAAAAAAATTAGATTAGAAACTCGAAATCAAATCTTTTAATAAATCACGGAGCTTTTTTTTCGATATATGAGTTATTGTATGTTATACGATCGATGGATGACAACAACCCATTTCTAAGATTTTTATATAAAATTTTCTAAGGACATTAAACAACACGACACATATATTTTGACGAATAAAGATATTCATGCTTAGTTTATTATTTTATTTTTAAGAAAAATGCTGCCAGCAGCCAATAGCCAATAAAAAGATGTCTTTTTTTATGCGATTTCCTTCACTCTTACCCGATCAACTTAATTTCAAACCTGACTGAAAGCAAACATCAAATTTATTGTATTCCTCTCCGGTCGAATTAAGCGTAAACTTAAAAAAGAAAAAATTCGTTTGGGTAGGCGAGGCCGATATTTTTTGTATATAGATTGCTGTCGCCAACGGAATATGTGTGGAATTTTTATCGTTGTATCTAGCGCGCTCTATAAGCAATGAGCAACGACACCATTTTTTCACTTTGACAAGCACAGATTTGTACACTTTAACCGATTCGATCTGCGAGCATAAATTTTCTATGTTTTTGTCACATTTCACTCCAATATATTTATTATTTTCACGATAAGGGGATAGTGCAAATGAATATATATATATATATATATATATATATATATATATATATATATACCCCTGCCTCCCCCACCTCAAAAGTGATTCAATGGTAATATATTTCAAACAAAAATTTAAAGGGTTTACTAAAGTTACTATTCTCACGTGTCAAGTCGCTAGATAACTTGGATATTAATGTTTGGACAACGTAAGTTTCAGTTGCTTACATGCTATCGTTCAGTGTGCATGTCAAAGTTTATGGAACTACGTTTTCCTATCTTTTTACAAAAAATAATTTAAGTTGACTTGGAAAGAAAATGCCGTAAATTAGAAAGCACTTAGAAAGTAGTTTCCGAAATTTCGATTAAAAAATCGTTGCCTTGGAAATAATAATATTTGCACACACCTGTACGCAACCCAAGAAGTAATTTTCAACTTGAGTTGAGAAGTTTTATCGTTCCCTACGCGTTATTCTCCAAAACTTACCCCTTTCCGATGGCCACTTATTCAGGTCGATGTAATCATATTTAAAACAGATGAGCGGTTACAAAAGTTGAAAGTATAGGAATATGTGACAAGTAAGTTTCTGCCCCGAGGGCATTCATACGCTATCCGATAAATAGTAAAAGACCATGGACAACGCTGGTGTTTTGCAACAAGTCACTTACAGGATTTGCGCGAAGTTAAAAGATATTCATTTCTTTTTTCTTCATTTTGGTTTGGTTCAGCAATTTGAAATTGAGTAGAAGCCAAAACGGCTTCCGAAGTACTTAGCTGATTTGGTAAAATCAAGGAATGTAAGTGCCTGCAGGCACAAATGTATCAACACAAGCCGTCAAGGAGAAAAATAAGCATATGATTTGAATAAATCTTTTTATACTAAAACGGTTATCACACGCCTCCCTTATAACCAGAAAATAAATCAATTGCTCTAGAATCTCAAATAGAAGCGAATTGAATCCATCGCTTGGTGCTCATTTTAAAATCGACGAGCGTTTCGAAAAGCACATTTCTATTTTATAATACGAAGAATGTAGGACTGCTATAGACTTCGTGTGCATCTACAAGCACACGGATGCAAAGCAGAGGAAAAATCTAATTTCAAAATACTTTTTTTTGGGAAAAAAAAAATCGTAATTTAAGAAACGAGCGAATGAACACTAGGAACGACTAGGATCGACTAAAACTATGGAATGAGAATTTCAAACTATTTTTCTTTTTATTACGTACGGACTGACAAGCTCTGTATGAAAATCATGGTTAAATACTTGGAACATGAAGATTTACTTCAAATGGAAGGATTTAATTTATCTAAACAAATCTTTGATTAAAAAAATATACTGAACCTTGTGACGTATACAATGTATTCACGTATTTTATTCATCGCTTCCAAATCGTAAGCATACACTGACAGGCAATAAAGATTTGCTTCAAATATATTTTAGACTTTTGGATGCATTTTAATTCCCCTCCGAATTCGCGTACTTGGTTGAGTACGCAAAGAGTCTCGACTAACAAGTCGATGGTCGTAGGTTCAAATCTCAGTGGGGCGAGTTTTTAATAAAGCCGATGATAGCCTTAGATGTATGCTAGTGCTTTAAGACTTTAATCTTAGAATTTATTCTCTGACCAAATTAATAATAACAATCTCCCTTTTATCTTCGGCATACGAAATAGATTCGATTTAAATTTTTTCTATTACAAGCATAATTACAAATTTGATAATTATTCTCTCCATAAATCAGCTGCATATCTCCTTTAGCTGCTTTTTAAAACTAAAAATCATTAACTCCGTATCAACTAAAATTGATCAGGTGGTGTAAAGCAGAATCAGAAAAGAAACACCTTAAAATAAAAACAAGTATCTAGATATATGCTCATATATATACATATATATACATATATATACATATATATACATATATATATATATATATATATACAATGGTATTTTCTAGTAAACATTTCTTATATATATCTGCGAGAGAAAAGTAATACACAATAAAGTCCAACTTTGTATAAAGAAGAATAAATTACAAGAGAAACTAAATTTTTGCTTCTCTTTCTTCTACACTTTTGAAATCAAAAAAAAAAAAAAAAAAAACAAGAAAATAGTAATGAATAATAAAGTTCAACACACTATTGGCGAACATGCAAACTCATGAACGCATGCAATAATTGTCTGCATATGCATTTAGAGGGAACGAGAGAGTAAGTGCGCGAGAGTGTAAAAACAAGCTTAAAAAAAAATTTCAGAAAGCTGAGCAAGTACGTAAACTGCTTTTTAAAAAAAAAAAAAAAATCTAATATGAGAAGACAAAACGAAACAGAGAGAGAGATAGAGAGAGAAAGGAAAACAATATTATTTTTGTTGAAGAAACGAACAATAAAAAGAGCGGGAAATCGGTTTACATAAAAAAATAAAAAACCAACCAATAAAATACAAAATATCTTTTATACAAGAATGTAAAACTAAATACATGTCCGTCCATATTATACAGTATATAAAAAATCGTTTTGTATTTCAGTAAAACTTTGATTAAAAAAATTTAATTTTTAATTTTACAGCCGCCAATTTGATTAAGTAGAATAAAAAAGAAAAGTAAAGCTTTTCATGCATGTGTGTTGGACTCCTAAATACATAAAAAAATGTATGCGCCCGACTGCCTTTGGCGTTAAACGAGGGAGTAGTATATTACCGGCTCAAATCAGGTTGATTAAACCAGTTTAACAAAACTTTTTAAAACTAAGCTTACATACGTAAACTCGCCAGTTTTAACCGAACGAAAAAAAAAAATAAATAAAAAAATCATATTTTCCTCTTTTTTGTTTTTGCTTTACATCAATAAAAAAAATAAAAATGAAAACAAAACACAACACAACATCAAAATTTCAATTTAAGTGCACGAAAATGTACAGCAAAACATTATAATTATGGGCACACATAAGCCACAGTGTCTGGAGAGATTTGCGAGTCTCTCAGCCCTGCTAGTAAATAGCCTGTCTTTTCAGCCACTCTCATAGGGACAAGATTGGAGAGCGAGAAAAATACAAGCCAGAGAGATGAGTGGTCTCAAAACGGCAACAAACGTATGCATATTATACTACTACCAACAATGCATGTTCCTGTGTATTCACAATTTGTTATTCTGCTGCTTGTGTGGATATTATAGGATTTTTCTATAGCATTTATTATTATTATTATGTATATATATATATATATATATATATATATTTATTACCCTAAAAAATAATAATGACTACGATAATCCAGACAGGCACATATATATATAAATATATATTATTGGCAGTAACTACTACTGGACGTAGAAATATTTCTATTGAAGATAAATGCACACAAGCACAAAAGTGATATTATATGAGAATTTGTGCGTGTATATACATATATATATATATATATATATATATATACGTGGATATGTATATATATGACTAAGGCTTTTAAGGCCTTTTATTTTTTTGTATGCTTGTCTTTTTTATGCTCTGTACGGGTTTTAAGTGTACGTTGTATTTGAACTCACTAGAGCTGACTTGTTTAACATCTTCTGTATGTGTATTGGGCGTCTTATTTTAGAGGTTTCTTGCTTTACTTTTTTTCTTTGCGAACAACAACATGCATTGTTTTTGCTTTTTTTTTTTTTAAGTATATATACATACTTAGAGGTAAATGCTTAGCACAAACAGTAAAATTGTTTAGTCGTTTCTTGCATGTCTCAACAGGGAAAGTACACAAAGTGCATGTATACATGCATAAAATTGCAAAAAAAAAAAAAAAAAAGTCGACCCTATATATGCTCGTATACACAAATAAAAATTATTAAAAATATTCTACTTTTTTTCTCAAGTCCGTAAGAAAATATTTAAAATGTTTATAGATTGCAAGAGACATACTTAAAATCCATTTACACATATAAATAAACTATATATATATATATATACATATTTATATACCTATACATATATATATATATACATATATATATAAATATAGCAGATTTTTAATTTATTTTTAAGTTTGCATTGCATTTAAAACTATTCTCTTGTTAAATTGTAGCAAATCTTTAAAAACATACCAAGTAATATTATTGTTAGGTATCGTTATTAATATTAGAATCTACTAGGTAGGTTCATTCACAGTTTTAATTTTATTTTCAAAATGCAAAAATTTTTTTTCTTCTTTTTTTAAATACAAAAAGTGCGCGCGATACACAATTCCACACGTATTCATCGGGCTACAAAATAAAACTGATGTTTAATTAAATACTCGTCAATATTCGTTGCATATTTTTTCAAGTTTCTGGGCACATATTACATTTTTCTTTTCTTTCTTTCTTTCTTTCTTTTCACATAGCAAAGGAACAACTAAAATATCTATAGGTACACACTAACGGATACAACAACTACACGCACCCAAAAGTTAAAAAGAATACCACACAGAGTAGCAAAAAAGAAAACAGAAAAAAAAGCTAAAGACCAATAAACAAGTCTAAGCAAGTACACAATGCGGAACGAAAAAGTGAACAAAAACCAAATGAAATAATAGAGAGAGAATAGAAAGAGAGCAAATCAAAAAGAAGAGATCTAGCGGATACAAAATATAAAAAATAAAAACCCCTACTACAAACGTGAATTTCACATCATAGTGGTTGTCGCATTTTGAAAAATCATATAAAGTTCATTTAGAAGAAATTAAGCAAACAACAAAAAAGTGTGAGTGAATTTACAAGTAACCGCCGCAAACCACATTCGCAATGTTCATAAAGAAAAATGACATTTCGTATGGCATGAAGAATCCATGCAAAAAACAAAAAAACAAAAAGAGTAACATTAAAAATCTTCCATTAATGTGAAGTATTCTTAATAATAAAATTAGTCATTGCCAACATTAAAAAATTAATAAAATAAAATTTTCTAAAATTCAATAAACCAACAACAAATGATTCACTGTGCTGGTGTTACTTTAATTTTTTAGAAGGCTTTCCTTTAAGAATTATTCATGGAATTGAAAACACAAACTGGATTTTTTTTATGTCCGCTACCCATTACATTATTTTAAACTAGCGCAGAAAGGCCAAATCATATCCTATGCTATAATCTTTTATTAATTGTTGTTCAGTATTTATATTACAAATTCTTTCCACGAACGTTGAGAGCTTTATTAAGCTAAGCTTTGCAATAACTGTTAGATGGTTTGAAATTTCTATCACACATTGCATACATTTTGTTGACAAATTTCTTGTTGTTTCTTTCTATTGATTTTGGCAATTTTTATTTACCTAAAACGCTCTCGTTCTTAGGCCTTTGTGTAGGAAATCTTTTTTAAGACGTTAAAACCTAACTTTGCTAATTATACGATTGATCTCGATGCTCGCATTATATCAAGTTGTGTGCGCTGTGGAGAAGTTTTTCATTAGCACCAATTTTTTTAATGCGAAACTGTGTTGTACGGAAGTTACCTTTATCACATTTATTTCATATACGTAATAAACTGGCAACCCTATTCAATACTTAATAATCCAATTACAAAAAAAATGTGCACATCGAAAAAGTTAGAATATCAGACAGACGATATATTGTGAAAAAGAAAGTCAAAAATCACATCAAAAAGGGAACAAGTAAAAAAAATACACATTAGCTACCTACACTTTCAGATATTTTTTTACGTTCCTTGTGTATATGTAAAAATTTTTTGAACAGCCCACATTTAACAAATTTTTTTCATTGCTTAAAATTTAAGAAATTAGAAAAAAAAAAAACAAAAAAACGAAACTTTATTTAAAAAATTCATTCAACAAATTTTTAAACATATTTCAATCCCATTTTCTCTTTTTGCGTGTATATTTTTATACATTTCAAGCAAAAAATTGAGTAATGTCAACAGTATGCACAAAAAGAGAATAAAGAAATAAGAAAAATATACAAAAGAAAACATGACAATCGACGAGAGTAAGTTCTGCGTACACATTTAATATACAGTACTTTTTCTATATACGCGAATAAACTTGAAAAAAAAATTGCAATTAATCGCAATTGAAACGAAATACGATTGCCACGCCAAATTTTTTCTTCGACATATTTCAATAATTGGATTATGATTTCGTATACATTTGGAAAAAATCTAAAACACCAAAAAAAAAGGTAGATCCTAATAAGATAGTTGACATGAGTTAGATCTATAATTGTATATAGTAGTGAATTGAATAAATCAAATGTTTATATAACAATTTTATTTTCGATATTTTGCAAAATATTTAGCACGCGCTTTTGCACTTGTAAACATTTATTTGTAAGCTCCGCGTACAGTGTTATTATTTAAGAGGAGAATACTGTACGCCATATGCATTTGTACGACTGGGTTATGCATTGCAGTTGCTATTTATGTAGGTGCTTATTTACTCAAAATCCGGCTGCCGATTATTGTTTGTGTACGTGATAACGGCATATATATATATTATTAATTTTAACAAAAATAAAGGTACAGCAACAAAATGCAGACAAATAAGTGACAATGATAGTGTCCGTTAGAGCGCGTGTGCATATTAAGGACAAAATGAGAGCAATAAAAAGAATAAGCAGCATCTTGAGTAACAATATATGCGCGTTCGCAATGTTGATATCTGTATGTACAAATATGATAATAAAAAAAATGGAAAATTTTTAAAAAAGTTACTGTTAAAATTATTGGAATAAAGAATTATATGTGAATATAGTAATAATTAGAAGAATTAATAGAATTTATGAAATTAACGATACAATCGCAACGATAAATAACAAAGAAATTTGAACAGTTTAATTATCGACAAGCATGCAAGGATAAACATTAAAAACTTAAGCCGATATGTCAACATTTATACTTTGTCAAACATAGAATGAATATTTTCTAGAGCTTACACAAATCGGCCGGTAGGTAAATTGTATGTATGCATCGATATGTATTTATAAAAAATTTTCACTTTCCTTATAGGAAAGAGTGATAAATACATGTATAGGCAAATGCAATGTAAATGGCAAAGTTTCAAGGCACTTTTGGGTAAAGAGCTCGTTCTAAAAAACTTGACACCTTTTTTCTTTCATTAATCTAACAAAAAAAAAAACATACTTATTAGATTTTCCTTTTAGCTAGTAAAAGTGATATCCCAAGAATCAATCTAACGGTTCCCAAATATAACAAGAACCTAACTAACGGAAATTAAACAAAATGTTTTTATTGTTCTAGCAAATGTATTAGAAATAAATCTGTTCGATTGAGTAGTTTGTCTTTGTGTTTAATAATCATTAATTTTCGAAAGAGTGAGATATCAACTTGAGGGTTATGATTGCGTATTTATAACAGCATAATATAAATGAATTTATTGTTATTTTTGTAGATTTTTTTCTCCAAGTAGTTTGTCCCAAATACAAGGCCATATTCAAATACAACGCATACTACTACTCTTTTTCGCTCTATCAATACATATATTTATATATATGTATTTACAGATACATACGTGTATATATATGACACTGTGCACTGCGATATACAAAACAATTTTTAGTATGGCGAGTTATTGTATAAACATTAAACTACAATTTTACTACTCTCAGATACACACACACACACAGACACATTCGTGACTATCTATAATATTTCATAATAAAAACAGAGAGAATGAGACTCATGCATATATAGAGAGAAACACAGAGAGAAAAATACTAGATATGCAAACGTTGTCGCGCATTAAACATGTTTACGTTTATCTCTTTTTATATATATTGTCATTGCGCTTGCTCTTCTTTTTCCTCTCTTTTCGACACCCGCACTTAAACTTTTAATGTTCACTTTAACCAAACGTTTTCAATTTATTATATAGTTGAACACTAAAAGCTATTGTGACAGGTTTTTAGCACTGTTTGCTTCTTTGTTTGAATGTTTATGAAATAGATTATAGAGAAAACTATGAAAAGAATTGTATACTCGATACATAGAAAAAAAGAGAAAATAACCGGTGGTTTATTTTTTGAAAATTTTCACATGCCGTGGTATATTTAAAAGTTTATATATATACACATCTTATATATATATATATATATATCTAATTGAATTTTAGACTTTTGGTAGTACGTTTTGTAGTGTATAAGTATATATATATATATATATATATATATATATATATATATATATAAAATATATATAAAATATATCTGTGTGTTTTTATAAGAGAGAGAGAGAGCAT